>JAHZNC010000231.1:0-15883 GCA_027744095.1 Zhuqinia jingwanae
ATTTTTTTCTCTATAACTTAATATTATAAAGACATCTAATAAATATAATAATAAGTGTTTTAGCAACATACATATGTATCAGAAGCATACACACATCATTACCGTGTTTTATCTCGTGTCAAATAAACCACGAGAGTTCAATGTGACGTGTAGAATTTAACAAAGTATTAAAGATATAGCTGCAGGAATCCTATATCTTGAAATAGGAAACGCTGAAGAAGCACAAACAAAGACTTTTATTGATTTTTTTTTCTTGCATTTTTTTCTGACATTTTGGAGAAATAAGTAGTCCACCTGGACATTTCAACAGTAAGCATCTGATAATTCCTTCAACTCCAAAGAAGAAAGTGAAAAGTAAAGCCGTATACAAGGGAGCATGCAACTTTTTTCATTATCTCTGTTCCCCCCATGCTGACAAATAAGAAGTGTATAGGTATATGTTTATTTACACGACTTTCTTCTTTTCCCTCTTTTCCATTTATGTTGGTCACACTAGGAACATAAACTTTCTCCTTTTGGAGGATTATAGCGGTTAATGGCGAAATTCAATGACTGAAGAATGTCGTTGACTTTCTCTTTTTTTTGCCGAGAACTAATTCCTCTGTATGTACATATTTATATTTCAGTCATGGTGAAAGTAAAAGGGAAATGTCATATAATAAGAATGAAGCAAAGTAACTTGTGAGATAAATTAAACAAAGGATTAAACCAGCTAAAGATAAAAGTTTACTTTGTTATCTTTTCAAAACAACTGGAAAAATTTGTGATGGGCAACCTGATGTGCAGTAATATATACAGCAATAAAAACTATAAAGAATTATTTGTCCTTTATTTACAACTTTTAGCAAAAAAAACTTTCACCTTTCCCTTCGGATTTAATTTTTATTAAAGTACTATAATTGGTTGTGTAATCATTTTTACACAAGGATGTTACTGAATATTCATTAAACGCTATTGTGGGGTAGTATTTGAAGTTGAAGTAAAAAATACTGCAAATCACCGGTGACGAGTGACGTTGCAACCAAAAACTTAAATTTTGATGCTTTATACAAAACCTTTGACTTTTGCTGAAAGGCATAAAACCAGAAATGTTAAGGTAATGAAGCGTACAAGTAAAAAAAAAATTCAACCAGCAACCAACCAACCAACCAACATAATATGCAAATGTCCGACTCATAGATGTCAAGCTTACTGAGCTAATGTGGTGTAACAATATTGGCAGCATGTAGTGTATGAATGTGTATGTATGTATGGCCAAGTCAAACCACACACTCTACATGTCATGCCGACACCAAAAACCAAGAGAGAACACTTGTCGGCATGTACGCCTTTTGCATATTTTATGCCAGTGGAATTTCATTAAGAACACGCTACACTGCTTGCCGTTTGTTAGATCGTCATTAGTCATTACATTACATATTGTAAATTTTCCCGTACATAAAATATGCATCTGCTGGGGCTAGCAACTTGACGAAGAGGAGATGGAATTTTTTTGGGAGAGATGGTGAATTGATAAGATGCATGGTGGCGTGGGAATTCAAATGGAAAATTGGATTGGGGGAAAGTTAATGCAATTTTGGTATACTGAGAGAATTATAAAGAGTAATGATCATGGTGGCTGAGCTGAAAAGGAGATTCTGTTGGGAAATGAATGAATCGATTAATTAATCTCGCTTCACAAAATCCATTTGCAGTTCATTTACTTGTTCCTTTGAATGTGGTCTCTTTTCAATGTTCAAATGTTCAATTCTCTCTTCACAAAAGCATGCATTGACATACTTGTATAAAATAAATTAAAAAATTGTTGGGGTTGCGTAAATTTGTAATGTTGTTTTTTTTGCTATAATATGTACATGTACTAAACCTTTATGCAATATCTATACCGAGAATGTTCGATGATGTACACGTATGGATCGTTGAGATAAAACGAGATAAAAAAAATAACAACCAACAACACAATGCCCAAAAATTCTGTCACAAAAAAAAACGAAGGAAATGTCAACAATAGCAGCACTTACATTAAGTATGGTTGTCCGCACTAATAAAATACGTTTTATTGTGTCTATTCTATTCACAATACTCTTTTTCCCCGAAAGGTACAAACAAACCTTGTTGAGCACGTACACACAATATTCGTCATCTACCTTTTTTACCCACAAAAGCTAGCACAATGTACACTTCTTCATTCCAAATTTCACATCTTTTTGGTCTGACATGAAAAAAAATATATGATGACATCGTTAATATTTTTTTATATTTCCACGAGCAAAACGTAGATGACTACACAGTAAAAAAAAGTTGATAACAACATCTACTTGACGTCTTTGTCGAGACTCTGAGAATTCAAACGTAGACAGTTATTTTACTATTATTTTTTGTTGCTGGTCTGGTGACAAAAGCATGTTTTGTGAAATGCCAATGGAAAATTTTATATTCTTTAAGAATATGTTTGTTATAGCAAGTTTATCGCAGGAGCTATAAATCATGAAATTAAACCTTATGTCAGGTAAGTATTGTATATTGCGAGCAATGTTATTGCTCTTTGGAGATCAAATTATGTTTTTTTTTTAGAATTTGTTTATTGTTGTCTTGTGGTGTAGGTACGTATGTACATATATATGTGCTCATTTGGAACCCCAAAAAAATGCATCATGCACAATACCAAAGTATTACGTTTCATAAATATTCTAGTCGAGCATCTTTTCTACAGTTTTTTTTCTTTGGAGTACAAAACTTTAAAACCAAATATATACGCAGTGCATCTTTGGAATTCATAATAGTGTTCTAGCAAGAGGGTTTCCAAAAGAGAATACATTACCATATCATTATTTGTCATAAGATGTTTTGAACTTTAGTCCAAGAAATTTTAAAGTTTGTAAAACTACTACAAATATAAAGGCGAAAGAACAGAAACCAAATAATGAAATAAGTACCAATGCATGTTTGGTGGCTGTGAGAAAGCAGGTAAATATGTATTCCTATAAAATACATATATACGCCATGTAATGAAACAACTGTGATCAATTTAATCGGAATTATTTTTTAAATATGCTAAAGAGCAATTTAATATGAATTATAACAAAACTTCCGGCAAGATATGACAAAAGTGGTTACTTTATCCTGAAAGTAAGCTAAATACATTTTTTACTAAGCAATATACAAAGCACGCGTGCAACAACGAACCGCTGCGCTGTTAAAATTGGATGGTATTGTTGCTAAAAAATTCATTGCAATTTTCCGTACACAATTAAATCATGATGATGTCAAATGTACGATTCTACAATACGTTCTTTTTTGCTTTTGTGTCAATGCAAAGTTTAATGAAAGTACTAGAACTGTAGCTTACAGAAAAATACAAATGCGGCGGTTTTTATGAAACCTACACTGAAACAATGATTAGTAACTAAAAATCACAATATTCTACCATAAATAGAAAAACTGCAAAAAAAGAATCGAAACTTATTTTTCCTTGTCACAGTTCTCACCACACCCACCGGGCTTTTCCAAGGACTGACTGAGAAAAATAATAGTGAACTTTGTGCGACGTCCACAACGATGTCTGTGCATTGCTTCTTGTCCTTCTGATTGTAGTGCTTGCGATGCGATAACTCACGTGTGGCCATATGGCGAACTGATGTAAAAATGATTTTGTAGACAAAATATTATGCTGTTACGAAAGGTTGATGGAAAGGGAAAAGTCAATTTTCACTAACAAAAATATACTACAAATGTCAGTTTGCTTTGTAATAAAATTATCATCATCCTTACACTACTGGTGTAGGCTCACGAATAAACATTTCATTTTTACATGCAACACAAAACTTTTTTTTTTGTCATTTTCATATCCAGTAAAAACAACACGGTGAAAGCATGGAAAATGGAGAAAGTAAGAAGAATTTGTCAGATTTTTATTGGATGAACACAGATGGTGTAGTGATTCAGTTTTATGTGTACCGTTATTATTACTACAGTCTTCGCTTCGCACAATATAAAAAATAATATAATATGCCTTGCTAGTAGACAAGACCCTTGTGAACTACAACTGTCATGTTTCCGTCAAGTATTTCAATATTTGGAAACCGCTCGTTGCCTCTCTGTCATTCATTTCGTTATCAGAGGGTACAGTACCAAACCAAAATAACATTAAGTTAAAGTGATCATGAGAAACGTAAACAAAAATGATGAAAGTATTGACGCAAGTACGCAAAGGAGAAAGTATTGTCATGCTGTTGAAAAATATCGTATTTTAGAGTTAGATCATGATTATATTTTAACGAGTATCCTGTCTGTCAGGATTGCATTTGCTAAAAAAAAGCATTGCACGATAATTTTCCGTTTTTGTTTATGTTTGATGTTCTTTTAAGATACAACAGGATCTTGAAGAGAAAAGAAAACCGTACAGGGCCAGAGATATAGAATAGCGAAAATATAAAATAAATATCTCGTAAAAGTGCGACTAAATCACTATGAAATCTTGCCAATAGTAAACAGTTGCAAAAATGTGTCTGAAAGTCGCAAGCTGTTACTTAGTTATTAAAAAAGGACTTTTCTCTCCTTAAGAGCTGTCATATCACGTTACTAGTGCATTTAAAATGATTATTATAAAAGACAACATAATAGGGAGATTTAGCATGTAATTATAATGCAATTTTCCAAAGATACTGGTTCTTTTCTGTTTTTTAATATCATTCATTATCCTTCAAGTAATTCTACATGGCTAAAAATAGGAACATTCTTGTAAAGTTTTACACACATTCTTCACAAGTTTTTTTTCTTGTAAATCCACGTGCCTGCTGGATTCTGGAAATGGATTGACATGGGGAGATGTTCCTCACGTGCCGGTTGTCCTGTCCTCATTGTGTTTTTGCGTCACGTTCGAATTCTAATCGAATTCAGCTATTCAATGTCAAAACTGCGTAAAACTCGCGACCCCTCACTTTCCCTATTCCATTTGTGTAAGCTACTTACTTTCACAGGTCGTCTACGCACGTACAAGAAAATTAATGAGATGAACAAGTTTTCACAGAACGTGCGCGAGGAGGTGTCGTCAGTTGTCAGGCTGCTTTTTTTTATTGAAATGGTTTCCCTGTGTTGCTTTCCTTGTATTATCTCACTCACTGTTGTACCTTTTGAAACAACGGTTTACTTAAGAACAATTCATCAGCAAATATTTGTTCCATACTAGGATAATCATCCAACCCACTAAAATCGGTTTACCATATTTGTTATTAATCAACAAATTTATTTACAAATAGGAATAAAAAGTCAAAAAAATTCGAAAAATTCTCTGTGGCATCTACTCAATAATTGTATTGGTGAACCAAGATCAAGTTTTTATTTTCTACAACGGATAAGTTTAGCGATTCAGCGGGAAGAGGCCGCTTGCGTTCTAGGAAACATTCCACCTTCCATCCCCATGGTTGATACATTGGAAACTATAAATAAAATCAATACTCAATACTCAATGGTGGAACCTTATTATTTGAAATAAATATAATAAATCCAAGTTAGATTATCTAACTATGGGTACTTTTTTCAAGTTCTCTATTTTACTCCGTGTCACCAAATATTGTGGAAATTGCGTGGTTTATCATAATCTCTTCAGAAAAATCAATTTTTCCATTTTGAATTTTGAGATGAAGCTGTGTCTATCAAGTTTATCGACACCACAATCACCATCAAGTTCCAAAGCAGCTCATGTCGTCCCTATAGGTGTTCCAACGGTCAACCTTGCACATGCCAGGTTCATTTTTCAAGGTAGGATTCAGGAGAATGGGGAATCTGTACAGGGGTATGCTGATGAACTAGGATGCTTGGCAAGCAGTTGTGAGTATGGTTCGGGGGTTTTGGAGGAACGGATTCGCGACCAGCTCATTTTCGGATTGAAAAGTAAAGCGATCCAAGAGAAGATTATTTTTGATGAAAGGTTGAAAAATGCGACTCTGCAAGATGTGATCTCGATTGCCAGTGCTGGAGAAGCTTTTCAAGAGTGGCGATTTCGAAATCTAAACCCCGTACAACTGATCTATATATAACTGTGTTCTTTCACTTGATAATATTAACCTTAAATGTATTTACATAACAGAGGTACATTATTATCTTTGTACTACTGTATGTAGCTGGAAAATGATGAGATCCAGACCGTGCTGGGACCTTACTTGGATGAAAATTCTCTGTTGGCAATGAATCTCGTCTCACAGGCATGTGCAAACTTGACTGTGAAAGAATGGGGCACAACCAAAAGACGGACACGACAGCGAAAGCCGGAACGAAATGAAGTTCCATTTTCTGAAAGAAAAGACTTTGAAGAATTCTATGGAACAATTGGTTTACGCTTCACATGTTCCCGTGAAATTGTTGGATTCATAAACTTCTTTGTTGCCTCTCGAATAGAGTGGCCCGTAACTGGACAAGGAATAGTTCAATTTTGTTTTGATTCGGATGAATTTGTTGAGAACCACGAACGTGCAGATATTATCAATGATGGAGTCCGTGATCAATTTTTTAAAAACGTAATTAGCTTTTTACAAATGTTTGGAGCCCACGTCAAGGTGTTTATTTGGAAAAATGATTTTGATATCCTACCCCCCGGTGAGTTAAAAAAAATGCTGAGCCACACTCCACTATTGAGGGATCTGTGGCTTGAAGGAATAGCTTATGAGATTGAAAATGTGGAAGAGGAACCATGGCCGGTGCTTGCTTACTTGGACTCGCTTCATTTTATTCGTCCATATCCGGTGAACAATTGGGGGATGGAGCCCTTCTTGCTTGCGTATGGCTTTCAGTTAACAACACTGGATATATCGCCCTTGGTATTGCCGTCCGCTACTATGCAGCGTCCAGTTGACCAAACTTGTCTGAGTTTGTTGACCAATGTCGTAGATTTTACTGTCAAAAGCAAAGTCGCGTACCTCCGAAAAATTGGAGAGGGCATGGACTGGAGACTAAAGAAGCTTTCTGTTACACTTTCGCATGATAAAGGGCTTTGCTTGGAAATGAGCCGTGACAAGTTTAAGGATTTTGACAATTATGTCCACGAATGTGAGCTAATGTTATGGAGCTTGATTAATCAGTCTAGCTCAAGTTTGGAAGAAGTATACCTGGACATGGATTATTGGGAGGATTTTGTTCTGATTTTCCTACTACCTGGAGTCCATCCTTCTCAAAATTCTACCCAATGTACCAAAGTAAGAAGGCTTGTGATTCGTGCCATGTTTTCGTCGAGAGCAGAGCAGTTGTTGGAAGTGTTGTGCAAAAAATTTCCCAGTTTGAAACAAATTGATTTTTTCTACTTCGGTAAAACTGAGTTCCACGGCTATCAAAAACAATTTCAAGAAAGAATCCATAAGGATGTAAATTTTATTCCCGATTGGGCGAAAGAATTATTTTTCAAGGAGGACGACCCCGAAAGTCTAATCCGAATTGCACATTTACCTAGAGAAATTTTCGTTAATTTTTGGAAAGATCTTCATTCTTTAGGTATGATATCTGTATTCTCACGGTCTGATGATAAATTTGAAGATGATGTAGTCATTACCTCGAGAAATTTTCGTTAATTTTTGGAAAGATCTTCATTCTTTAGGTATGATATCTGTATTCTCACGGTCTGATGATAAATTTGAAGATGATGTAGTCAATCTAATTCGAACGTAGAAAGATCACGCATGACTATTAGGTTAAAGTTTATTTGATGAAAGTTATTATCAAGTGTTTCACTTTCTTTTAGAAAATTTAGCATTTACTTTTATGATCATTATCTTTGCGAACAAACACTTCAGTTTATGAAAAACAGATTAAATCGAAACCTATTATAGTAGTAAATCATAGTAAGTTTTTTCAATGAATTGTGGCATACTACCTTTAAGTAACTCAATAAAAATACTCTTCGTAAATACATGTCTACTTTACAAATTGAATTAATAGGTACATTGAACTGAATTCATCTTGGTTGTTTTTCCTGTTCCATACACACTGTAATGGGAATGCTTTTAATTATTATGTTCTTCCAACATTGGCATTCATATAATTAATAAATAATCTGATCACCTATAAGTTTTAGTTGTATAATATAATAATAATAATAATATAGTTCAAAAATAAATAGTTCACATCAGTATTCTGAATAAAGATTCAACGAAAAATTTAAAGTTATCTGAAAGTACTTTCAAAAGATTATGGTAATGAATTTGATTGAATATAGTATATCATTACGTATTCTTATGCAAATAATCAATAAATATTTTAGCATCTTTAAAATATTTGAGCTCTTCTCCGTGTCAACCAGAAGATACTTCTCCAAACTTTCAATTAAAGTGATAATAAAAACTCGACTGACAGAATCGCAGTTCTATTTTACCGAGAAATCAGTTTAAAAAGCTAGAAACCGTGGTAACTTGTATACGCCAGGAAGAGATTGACTTATTGGCTTGTTTAGTACGCTTCAAGAAGTACACAGAAGTGTTTAAAGATGCGTTTGTGTGCGAGGTGCGGTGCGTGGTTCATATTATTTTGACTTTGCTATTTACTACAGTTCAAACTTGGAACTTCAAAGGAACAATATCCATTTTACCTGACTTAGTACAGCACAGTATCGCATTTTCAAAGGTTATACTTGTCATATATTTACTTTCTGCATGTCCATATAAGTAAGAGCAAACACGACTGACTGGGAAAATAATAGAAATAAAGTTGTCCTTGTCACAACCGTTGGCAGCGAAATAAATGTAGTATAATCATGACTTGAAAGAAGATATGACCGTTGATTTATGTCCCTTTGTTTTCTTCGAGTCAAAACTGGTGCTGCTACTACTATCTTTTGATAATATCTGCTCACTGTTGTTTCTGTGTAACGTCTAGCACGTACAATGAAAGGATTGTAAATTTGCGGTGGTACGTACAACCCGCCGACACAACACGAGATATTTTTATTTCGCTGGATAGAAACAAATTTTAGTTACAATTTAGTTTGAGAGTAGTAGTAGCAATACATTTAGTTGCTTCACCTTTCATACACGTGCATTCTGTATAGTACAGTACAGTAGCTTGTTTCTCTTTTTGAAAGTATTTAATAATTTGTAGTGATTAATGTGATTATACTTGATTCTCTCTTAAGCAAATAAAAATAAAATGCTATCCTTGATCCTTGCTACTTAATACCTTACACGGAGTTTTTTGTAATAAGGAAAGAGCTTTGAGAGCACAACCATTCAGAATCATTAAAGTTTTTCATTTAATGCATTACTATTATAATACACAACATAATATCTCATTTCTTGTGGTCATTGGCGGACCGAGTTAGTACACACATCAGGCTCAAGTCTAAGTAATTCAAGCTTTTAGTAGACCTGCATTGCGTATCATGTTGTGCTGTATTCTTACTTTCTTTCCACGAAATTCCACGTGGAAATTTTCCACAAATCGACCATCTAAACTTAACGATCATTAACTTGGAAGTACCCGGAGCATCACATAGCTTACATAAAGATAGCATGAGTTTTGTGGGTAAATGTGATTTTCGAAATGGTAAAATAGGTACATAGGAACTTTCTTCATTCAGTGAGGGTGTTTTTAATATAAATACACAAGTCGTCTCATGTCTCATAGTACCATCATCATCACCTTTTTATTTGTTGGTATTTGAACCAGAATAGCAAATAAAATACTGACGAGCATTGTACCAGACCATATTGTCTAGTCTACCAGCCACCAGCAGTATCAACATGAAGCAAAACAGATAATCATTGTCCTTCCTTCACTAAAATATCAACCATCGTCGCAGTTTTATGTAAATGTAAATACGTTCCTTTGTTGTTTTTCTTCTTACTTTTTGTGATGATAACTTACATAAATATAAATCATTTTAATACCTAGCTGTCTGGGAGCTTTTTGAGCCCCCTATACTATGCTTGATAGAAGGCTTAGAAAATTACGAGACGGATTTCTGGAATAAAATTAATGAACTTTTGTTTCCTGGCACGTGCACGTGACGACGTTCCTGTTCTGCCTCTGTCTGTCGACAGTAATGCAGTGCAAAGGTTTGTGGGGAGGTTTGTAGACGTGATTTAGCAAAATGTATTATTGATAAAATAAAATAATACAAAAATGTGCAATGCAGGGAAACAGTGAATTTACATGTTATTTTCCTGTGTGAAGATTTCCCGTTTGTTTTTAACATGATGAAATGAGCTATCCCTTATTTATTTAGCTAATACGAAACAGCTTTTAAATAAATAAATAAATTGAATTGTATCGCGTGTATTAAAACATGCACATGTAATACAAACACATATAAACCCCGGGCGTTCTCAAATCCTTTTTGGGTCGCCTTCAAAGTTCGAACAGTCAGCGTCAGCAGCAACAACAACAACGAACGGCGGATCTGATCTAACGTACCATTTTATTGACTCCGTGTTACTGATGTCACTCTTTCTTCTGCTGGTGTATTTGCCCAAATTTAATTTCTTTTTCTCTCGAAATTCCATTCTTCTTTCAATTTCGTTTACCCTAGAAATTCTCAAAGTATTGACGCAAATGGAAAGTCAATAAAAATGCAAACGAGATCTGGAAAAGTTTTTTCTCCCTCTTTACCATGCCATTCAACTGCTCCTTGTGTACACTNCCAAAAAAATGGAAATATATAGGCTGCTGTTGGCACAAAAGTTACTGTATGAGGAGAAGGAATTCCTAATCGATTTCTTTTTAACATCCTTTTTTTTCTCATGAGCTCCAAGTAAAATTGTTATATTGTAAAAAAAAAGCTGTTTACTTTTTATTACTTTTTTGCAAGTCATCTATATGCACAACTGCCTTCAAAGGACTAACAATATTCAATGCTCTATTTCGTCTTTTCTACTCAATGTCGTCTTCCACTAATTTCCGATAACTTTCTATAAACAACAGAATAAGTTGAAATTTTACATGTTTGAAGGTGAGTAATGCTACTGCTAGTACCGTACTATTACGTATATGGCAATGTCCCAATAAGTTCTTAATTCCCAATCTCGAGGTTCTTCACTCAGCGAATAATGTGATTGTAAAACCGTAATGGAAAATAAATAAATCAAATAAGTTCTTTTGTGTTAAATCCAGGTAAAGTCAGTACAATTTGTTTCATTTCAATGAAAAAAATTGAAAACTTGTGGGCAAATCAGTTTGTCATATTTGAAATTCCCTGAAGAGACCAAACTTGAAACTAGGTCTAGATTACGTCAGAATTGCCTTCAACCTGCTCCCAAAAGAAAAGCAACAAAACGAATTTATCTTTTTCGCGTATATATGATGAAAATAAGCGAAAAAAAGTGTGTACAATGTACAGATAATCTGTGAATCATTCATATAGGACAGACGAAGAAAAACAAAACATTCTCATACAAAAAGATTTGTTCGATTAAAAATGATTTACGAATGGCAATGTAGAAGTGAGATAAGGTTATAAAAAGTTGACAAAAATACATTTTAAACAAGTGCAATAACATCCTCTAGATTATGAGCATAGGTGGATCATTTTTTTTCAATTTGTCGTCAAATTATTCAATTACTCAAATTGAGAACTGTGTATTAAGCAAATATCAGCAGTCAACAATCTCGAATTCGACTGTTCATGCGTACGTACGAGGCATATTACCGTTAAAATAGGGAAGTATGTACTTAACCTACTTACAACTTATTGCATTCTCTATCATCTCCGTTTCATTTTAGAACAAGCAGATAATACACTAAACTGTTATTCATTGTGCTTTGATTTCCGAGTTTTTTTTGGTAAGACAGATTTGTTTTTCATCAATGGATTGAATTTCCCGGTAAAATAATTTCCTGAAATGTATCCGCATATTGATAGTTTATTTTTCATTCTTGTTATTGTTTACCTCACTCGACCACCAACGTTTACACTTTATCTTTCAAACAAGAGTGAATAACATTAACAGGAAACGCGATCAATTGCAAAATTCCTAATGGCTAGTTTTGACCACATGTTATTATCAAATCATTGATTGTAAATATAGCTGAACTGACTGATAAAACTGTGATAACATCAACATCACCACCTCAACTGCATGCGCATGGTTTAAGACATGATTGTTCTTTTTATAAGTGTGATGTATTCAATTCCACTACGCTTTTAATCTGCATACTGCATTGCATGGTACAAATAAACTTCCCACGTCCTGATCCTGTAGTCGTCAAGCTGTAATAATGCATGAACAAAATCTAATATAAATAGTCTCCAGTACAAATCGGATGAATAAATAAGCAAATATTATTGTTTGGCCGAAACTACGTTTCATTTCATTTCCTACTGAACCTAATTTTGAAGGATAGTTATAAGTTATAAGTACGCAGTATGGATATTCAAATAAAAATCGCATGATGATAATATAGCAATAATGATTGGTGGTTGCGACGGAAGACTAAAATGATAATAAAAACAACACGGAATTATAAAAAGGAGAGTAAATGGAAGAAGGAAACGACCAGTTTCACATTGGAAACATCAGTGACAAGTTACATTCTTGATTTGTAATTTACCTAAAATATTTCGAATACGTAAAGGTTTGCGTTAAAAATCCCATCTAATTTTTAAAACAAGTTTTTTTGTCAGTTTTTTATGGTTACAATCAAAATGGACCAACTAGATTTCAAGCTGACCGATCAGTTTTGCGATATTATGAGCCAACCTGTAAGTTTTCATTCTCAAAGCTTTTGAAAGTTTAACATGTGTCACCCGATTATAATATACCAGATTAATAATTATTTGTCTTATTTTACTAAAACAGATATTCGGCTGTCTCAAACCACGCTCGCGAAAACGAAGCTCTGCTGGTAACATTTACAGCAGCCTCGATAATAGTAATCAGGATGAACGTGTCAAAACGATAACACCTGTGGTGGGCCGACATCTCTCCATTGATTATTCCAATGCAAATGTGGGCGTGTTTGACATACCATCATATCCGGACTAGATTAAGTGAAGTATTAATAATAATTAATTAAGTTATAAGTAGAGAAGATGAATGAAAATACGCAGCATGAGGGAAGCATTGATTCTGATCAAGATAGATGTTATGATAAAGATTTGTTTAATTAATTCACTTTGTACCACTACTTTATTCAATACATTTTTTATTTAAATAGCTTTAAGAACACGTACAACTGTTAGAAAAAAATATAATACAAAAGTGGTTATCTAGTCTACTAGTTAAACAGTTACCACTGTTACCAGGTTTTGTTTAGGAATTGAAATAAACTTGTTTCTTGTAATTGTAAGCAGTCATTTCTCTACATTTGACATGGATGGCTTATTAATTAGCATGAAAATAGCAGCATGGAAACAATCATTCTAAAGACTTCCATTCCAATTACGATGTTTACAATATCCACAAAGATTTAAATTATCCATAAGTCACTGGGCATCGCTCTCCTATCTAAAATACATTGAAGGCCCATGTTTATACTTTATAGTAAAAAGCATAATGGAGTTTTTTTATTATGTCATATATGTACGATGTACTATGTAAGAACATGTCGTCTAGCTTTATGTCATGTAATTCAAACCGTAGAAATTGCTATTAAAAAATTATAAAATCTACCAGTAAAATCATTTTTTCCTTTTTTGAAAATCAATCATACATAAATTAAGGTACGAAAATAAAATATCTACCCATTTCACATTGAAGCTATTTGTGTATCCGGAGTAATTATATAGTATCTCGAATAATGACATGCTGCACTCGGTACTGGTGATGGCGATGGCAGTTCAAAAACATAACAGAGATGGAATCTGTAAATGAAAATAAATTATTACGTTAGTTCACACAAGTCGTTTTAGGATTGGAAACTTAAAGCTAAATGAAGACGATGGATACATTCACAAAATTCATTCTTTGTTAATGATAAAGACATACTTGCAAGGTGTTTAATAATTCTTGCCATAAAAAACTTTGTGTAAAATCTTACAACGCTAAATCTCATTTCACGACAAATCGTAAAGTTAACAAAAAACTGCATTCAAGCTAAAATCACTTTCAAGCAAGTCACGAAAGAATTTTTTGTTGAAAGGCTGTGACACTTTTATACTTTTGTGACTTCCACGAAAAAAAATTTTATCTATAAAAAAAATTGTTGGGGGAAATTGGATAAAAAGCAGAAAAAAAGGAAATGGTAATTTAATTGACTTTTCATGTTATCCAACTTAATTTTTCTCTTACAAAATGCATCCCACAACTCATTTCAAAAGCTTTCATTTTTTTTCCTTTTACGTCGACACAATTTCCCTTTTTTCTCATGGTAATTAATTCTTATGCCCAGTGTGACATCCAACTTTATTTTTCTCTTACAAAATGCATCCCACAACTCATTTCAAAAGCTTTCATTTTTTTTCCTTTTACGTCGACACAATTTCCCTTTTTTCTCATGGTAATTAATTCTTATGCCCAGTGTGACTAAAGAGAAGTTTTCATTATGAAGAGAAAAAGCTTACTTTCTTTTCCTTGTCCCTATAAAAGAGTCATGATGCGAGTGACAGAACTTTTATAGGTTGAACGAAAAAAAGGAACGAATTTGAATTGTTGGGATTACGAACGGAAAAATACATAAATTGAATGTCATGAATCAAAGTGCAGCACAGTGTAAAAAATTGGAGTTTCATGTGAAAAGTCGTCATCATTTTCTATAGATTTTCCGTATCACATGAAAGTACGGTTGCTAAAAAAAAATTACACTACTACGCCTTGCATGCATAGGTACCCACAAACATATATTTAGCCTTCGGGGAACCGTATTTATGTACGTGTATTTATGCGGTTCGTTTAATTCAAAAATAAGTTTTTCAATTCACCAGAAAATAAGGCTAATTTTCTCATATTTTTACACTAGGGGCATTGAAATATTTGAAATTGCGTTATACAACATTTAAATAAATGTTCGCTGATCAATTTTATATACTATATGTTCCCTTAAGTTACATGCATGTTAAAATTCAGTAATTCTCTCCACTCTCCATATAATCCCTCTCGATTGAAAAACGATGCCCTTTTTGACATTTAAAGTAACAATTTTAAAGTTTAATTTATAAAAAATAAATAAATTCGGTTTCATGAAATAATTTGTCTCTAGGCTTTTGGGTATTATCATCATCATCACAAGTGTAAAGCCATAAATAAAACCCCCAAACGACAAGCAAATAAATAAAACACTTTCATCTTCATCTTGGCTTGGAATTAACTTTTGTGTGATGTGATCATAAATACATCTACCCTTTTTTGGAAAGGAGGAAAACCAACCATTTATCTAGCAAGAGGAAACATTTGCGTGTTTTAGATGGTAAAACACGTGTGAATTATTACCTGACAAGAGTAAACGGTTGAATCACATGTTTATTTATTTTATTTTCCTGATGCCACTTTACTTTCTACACTTTACAAAATATATAAATATATTATATAACCCCACCACACACTCCAAAAAAACAGCATCTGAAGCAAGCTAGCAAGATGCCATGCATGAACCATGACTAAAAACCCCACTCCACTCTACACTTTTAGGCTATGCTCCAATTTGCAAACTTTTTTTTTTAATACTAGAACCAGCTTGCCCTATTGCGTATCATTATCTCCTAGCCCAAGGTGATATGTTACCTGGAAAAGGAGGAATAAACATTATCAGCATCTTGTTTTCATGTTTTTAAAAATATGTATGAGCCCTCGCTCGGCAAGCAGAGAGAATCTCAAGAGAAATCATTTTGAGCTTTTTGCATAATTGAATCATGACCGTCATGAAGGCAAGATCTGTAAAGTGTGTGCTGACTAGGTTTTGTGATCATTAGCCCAATTTGTGTTTTTGACCTGAATAAAAAGTGCTAATTTTATAGTATATACATATTTTAGGT
>JAHZNC010000232.1:0-35740 GCA_027744095.1 Zhuqinia jingwanae
AAAATGAGGGACCTCACTTGATTGTCATAATTTGAGAATGCGCAGTATTATTAAGTGATGAGATGAGATGATGATGATGGAAGGCACAATGAGAACAGTAGTGAGTTTATCTCGCTTGTTAGGTTGGGGCATATTTTATGACTTTTTTTAGTACATTGTGCATACCTATCATCATGGTCATTCATTCCTTCGTGCCAAACCATGAAAAACCGAGTAAATTAGCACCCAATAAAATTAAGATTATAAAATAACGACTATGCAATACAAAAAATTAATGGTTTGCAGGAAGCAATTTAGTTTAAAAGTTGAAAGGAGTTCAGTACAAAAAATAGCATTTACATTCTATGTACATACTTGACGATGTTGATGGATGAATGACCCAAGCAAAGATGAGTTCAATGAAGGAAGATTACGTTTTGAGTACAATAGTTTTCTTTTTTATTAATTACGTTCAAGTATTTTGACAGTTGAGCTTGGCACAATTTTTTCATGGATTTATTTTTGTCATCCTGTAAATAATCTCGGTGGTGGCGGCCCACTACTGCTGACAGATTGATGCCGATATATTATGAAAATGGCACACTGACACTTGCCAATAATAGTGTTATAAACGTAATCAATCAGGAATTGAATGAATGGCGTTTTTAAAATAATATAAAGTGGATTTGGGATTCAAATTTTTTAATAGTTGATAAATGAGCATTCAGAAAAGAGACGACACATAAATTTGTTGGGTAGTTGGGTTGGTTGTATAGATGGCTTTATTTTTTGACTGATGATGGAACACATTCATGAAAAAAAGAAACATTTTTTTAATAATTATTATCTTCCAAGTTCAATAAACGATAACCTTATAATGGACTGGGCTCCAGCCGATACTTTTGATCTTTTCAAACAATTAATAGTTACCTACATGTTTCGTATATACCACAACGTCAAATATTTTTGTTGATGGAATTTTAACGCATCTCCTTTGAAAAGATGTTGAAAAAGTAATTAATTGTGCAGTTGGTTGGCATAAAGTGTGCAACTAATAATGCATGCATTTCCACAGACGTGACGTGACATGGTCATGTTCAGGCATAATTTGATTACTGTAAGATTAAAAATGAGAAATTCATTTTTATGAATAATTACAGCAAAGAGAGAGAGAGATGAAGCAAAAAATGTGAATGCAAACTTCAAAAACTCAAACATTATCATTATTAGTAATAGTTATATGTAAATTCTTGATTTTGAGCCATTAATCATCGTAATTAAAATTACCATATTTCCCACTTTTACATTTAACCCTAGCTCCCGGAGGTCAGGGGTTAGTTTGGGGGTGGATGTCACATTCATGATCACAAATCCCAGTTTGCAGCGTGTCAAATGTTTGTCCCATGTTTGCAGGATTTGAAAAGGTTCGGTTAAATCTTTTCCAACAAAAGATTATTGCAGTCAAAATGAGGTTTTTACAAATCGGGAATTTTATAAAGCACGTAAGTAAATGTGATTGGGTACCCAGTGAGTAATGGGTTCCATTTAATAAGAGTATGCAAAGATAAGTGATTATTATCTGTAGAGTCTGACTGAACTGGACCACCGCAATTAGCAATTTTCCAGTTTTCAAAAAAATATAGGAATATATATACTTGTATCAATGTACATACATACATGTGCTATAACACCGGAAACCATATCTTTTCAAGCGACAAAATCACCTGAATTCTCGGAAATAATGCAGCTTTCTTTGTTTAGGTATTTCCTAGAGAATAGAGATACAAAAAAAGTATGCTTTTGTGTTATGTGATGTGTATGCGTGCAACTTTTTCTCTTTGTTCTTCTCTGTAGAAAGATGCGTCTAACTGGTGCAACAGAGATGGATAGAGAGCAAGTATGTGAGTGCTGAAAGCCATCGAGTGCGGTGCTTGTGAGAATGCAGGAAGCCGCATCAGCCGGGAGCAAGGAATTTTGTCTTGTTTATGCTTTTGTGCTACTACGGTACTACGCCTGTGATCATGGTAAAAGCCAAGGCTTTTTTCCCCTGCAACAAACAACAGCAGCAGCAGCAGCAGCAATAAACACATCTTATATTTTTTTATTACTATTTACTGCACACACACACAAGCCCACAAAAAAACGCTATAAAAAAAAACAGAATTCAAAAATTCCTAATAGTTTTCGAGTTATCGCGCATACGGCCGGACGGACGGCCGGACGGCCGGCCGGCAGACAACGCCAAATTATAATGAACTGTAAACAGTTCATAATAAACACATCTTATATTTTTTATTACTATTTACTGCACACACACACAAGCCCACAAAAAAACGCTATAAAAAATATGAGTGTATTTCGAATTCCACCACAGTCCAGCAGAAAGAGTAATAGTACACTTAATTGTAACTATTATAATTAAGTTAACTAGTTGTGAAGAGACAAAATATTGTTTTACGTTTAATTTAACCTTGAGTAAACTTTGTTGTTGTTGTATAAGTGGTGTGGTGGTTCGTGTTGAACTTGACTATTCGGATTTTTTAAAATAATCAGTGCACTACTTATTTACATGGAGTTTTTCTATCCACATTACTATTGATTTAAGCCAGTATTTAAGTTTGACTACGTATATCTTAACTCTGATCTGCTGACAGTGAAAAGAGAAGAGAGCCCGAGGTCATATCTGATAAGATGCCTGATAAGTTCCAGTCAGATGATAGGGTTTTTGCCAAAATTAAGGGATGGCCGCCATGGCCTGCAAAGGTAAATTCAATTCATACACTTTTTTTGTATCCTGCTTTAAAAACAATTATTGATAAACGATAAAGACATACTTGACGGAATAAAGTAATAGTAGTAATGCATCAATATTTAATTGTAATATTATTATACAGGTGCTGAATCGTGTGGAAGGAAAAGGAGAGAGCTATATGATTTTATTTTATGGCACTTATGACACGTAAGAAGGACATACTATTTACGTTTGTTATTATTATTATGTACCTATTCTGGATAGAATGAGACGGAGATTTTTTTGTCTTGCTGACCTTGATTCATTGATGTGCCAAAGTAAATATTGTTTCATATTTTGCGCAGGAGTACAGTCAAACCTGACAGTATGTTTGCCTATAATGAGGACAACAAGGCGAAGTATGGTAAGCCTAAAAACAGCAATCGGTGGAGGGAAGCCATGGACGAAATTGAGAACAACATTGCAATCGGGGAGACTGGTCCTTTGGAAGTGGAAGAACCTGCTGCAGAGGTTAATATTTATTATATATTAGGTGATATTAATATATTATTACAGAATATGAAAGACATGATGCCATCATTCAGTCAGTAGTTATTAACTCCTGTGCAGGTCGTGGAACCTGAAAATGATACTGATGGAGATGGAGACGGTGAATTGATGATTGACGAGGGTCCTCAGCCTCCTGTTTTAATGAAGGAGGTTAGCAAACCTTTGCCTTTACCCAGTGCTTCCAACCAAAACGGAAAACCAGAGGTAAAGCTTAATTTCTGATCTTTATTCAGATAGACAGAATGCTGCAGTTTTATGGGTGACCGTTTGTTGTATAATCAAAATATGTATTAATATTGTAGCCAGCAAAAGCTGCAGCAAGGAGGGGAAGCAAAGCCTCACTATCCAAGCGCGACTCGATCAGTTCAACATCGTCTTCAACTGAAATCAGTACACCAGCAGCCGCAGCTACCACCCCAGGAACGGAATTGGTCAGCAGAAGTGGGCGAAAAATCAAACCAAAACGATTTGCAGATGACGAAATATCAACTCCGACTCCAACAAAAAATAAAGCTTCAAGCCAGGATGAGGGCAGTGATGGTCCTCCAACAAAACGAGCCAAACGCGGTGGAAAAACTCCTCCTGCAGTAAAATCCACTCCAGTTGCAGAGCCCAGGGAACTTCCAACACGACCAAGGATGGTTATAGGAAAAGGGAAAGGAGCGCCTCCTCCGAGAACACCTCCAGTTTCTGGTAGAGTATCTCCTGACATTTTAGCTCCTCCAGTTCCGAAAGCTCCTGCATTGAAACCAGCTGCAGCTCAACGCAAACCAGACGCAATCCCACCGGCGCAAGCTGGTAAAAAGCCACTTCCAGCTCTAATTCCTGCAGCAGGATCAACAGCTGCGGTCCATCAGGCAACTGCTGTCGGTGCACCTGTGAAACGGGCCCCATCCTTGCGACAACAACCTAAACAAGAAGTTGTATCTGAAGAAGAATCTGACAGTGAAGATCCGCCCATGCTGGCAATGGGAGTGGATGAGGGTGAGGGTGAGACAGATGATAAGGAGAATCAGAAAGATGGAGCACCTTCGTCCAATGGTTCAGAGATGGAATCTGAGTCAGAAATGGAAAAGAACTCGGAGATTGATGAAACGTCGAGCCGTTACTCAGATGCACATGGTAATTCTCTAACTGCAATATATTATGTCTTTTTTTTCTGTGTATTTCACATAATCTTTACATAGTAGTAGTAATATACGAGTAAAATTTGTTTTGTAGATGAAGCACTGACCAAGATTCAATTTACTGACAAGGATGGTGAGCCATTTGAATTGCGTATTGAGAGCAGACAGGAATTTGAGGTGAATAGTTTATCGCGCGTTTTCAAATCACGTGCCATTTTTATTAAAGTAACATTTGAACTAATTTTTACACACGTACTGTTTTTTTTGTATAGACCGAAGAAGATCGAACAGAATACGAAAACACTTTGCAGAATGTTGCGAAATTGAAGGAGGACCTGGAACAAGGTGACCAGGATACTCATGAGACTATTCAAGAGTTGCTGGAGGCCAACAAGGAAGAATACGAACCACATGATGCCGCTGAGCGTGAAAAACGTGCTAATCAAATAAGGTGTGCAGTTGCCCATTCATTTTACATGTCCCCAGAGTTGGGACATTAGTCATTATTACATTTTGTTTTTAAAATAAACAAGGGACTCAGTTTTAATTTTGAAGAGAAGGAATTGCTTCAAAATCACTAAAAGTTCCAAAATCAACATTTATTGATGCTGCCGAGGGGAGTGCTTGAAGTACTAGTGTCCTCTGCGATTGCATCAAACAGCCAAAACCTCATAATAATAATTATAGAAAATGTTTTATTTCAGTGAAAAGAACAATATGCGTTTGTGGGGAAAGTTTAATTTAATACTCTCGATATTGTTTTTTTTTTAAATTCTAGGACGCTGCGAGTGGAAGGGGAGGTAATTGAAATTATTGGCGAGATCGTTAGTTGTTTGGGAGAGAAGCAGGCAGAGTGGACACGAGCTTATGAGCTACTGGAACGATTGGGAACTCACGAGTTGACTGGATTGATATTGAAGAAGCACCCGGAGGTCGTCCACACAGTAGGGAAAGTATGTAGATTTGGGGCCTTTCGGCTTTTTTATTGATGCTTTATTCGTGCGCTTTTATTTTAAATCTTTCTTTCTTTACTTAATAGTTAAGGAATTACGTCGGCAATGTAGAGCAATGGGAAATGACTGAAGATCAAGTGGTAAGAATAGCGGCATGCTATATTATGTGTTTTTATTATTTCATTTGATTTCTTGGTTATTCATTTTTTTTTAAATAAATATTCACTTGATCATTGTACACATAGGAGGATTTCAAGGATGGTGCTCAACTAATCCGGCAGAAAGCTTCGGATATTTACAGTAGCTTCTACAACGTCTTTATCTCACCTGAAGAGCAGGACGCATCCGTTGCCTTTGAAGATATCTTTAGGGAAGAAATGAAACTTTTCAAAGAGCAAACTCAAGATTTAACTATGGACGACATACTTGGATTGACAGGGGAAACGGATAATGGTGTGTTGACGTTTAATTAATATTTAACGAAAAAATGATATCAAGTTTGTTAATAATTTTAAATCTGAACTGAATGAGTTTATATTCCCTATAAAAAAGTATTCATTTGTGTTTAATAACAGGTGGATTTGAAATGTTTGACGCGGCAGAGATTGAAACATGAAGACACTGGTGATGACGAAAACTGCAGCAGAGCAACAGAAAATGAACAATAGTTCCCCCCCCCCCAACAGATAGGTATCCACATTGTTTTTTGTAAGAGAGAGAGAGAGAAGGCAGGATAAGGAAACATAAGAAGTCCCTGTCACAGCATTTATTTATTTTTTTCGCTAGCCTCGAGTATATATAAAATGTAGAAGACATTTTTAAGATGGAATTTTCTTGTCGAATAATGTAACTTGCATAATATGTTTCTGTCTTCTCTAACTTTTTAAATAATAGTTGTGCGTTATTATTATTAATATGTTATAGTGTTTGGTATTTTCTGTTAGTAGCCAGCAGAATAGATTTGTTTATTCCTGAATTCTTATTATTATTGCGAGCTATCAAACACATGCCTTTATTTTGTGTGTTGGTGTACAATTTTTAAACTTTAAGTGATGATGAGGAATGAGGAGGATATTCGTTAACCAGCGAATGTTTTTGATTTGAAAGTTGTTTGTCATTTTTTTGGTGAAAAAAAGAAGAGGTTGATTTATGAAAGATGATTGATTGAAGATGTACCTTGATTTTTTTTGTAGCGCTTTTCTTTCAATGTGAATACAGATATAATGTTCAGCCATTCATTTTTTGTTGAATAATCATAATGTACAATTATTATTGTTAATTATATAAGTAATTATAATAATAAGATGGTATATATAACATTATGTCGTAAAGCACCCTTTTGTACCCAGTTAATTTTCTTGCTTTTTCCGATCTGATAAACACACTTGTTTATATACTTAAATACTTGCAGAATATAATAATTAAGTAGGAGACACTAAGAAAAGAAAAAAAAACTGAATAAATATTGTTAAAAAACAAAATTTAATTTCTTTTGCTGTGTAAAAAAAATGCTTATTGATACTGGCGTCCTTAGAATGGGGGTGGCCTAACTGGAAGATTATGGAACATCCACTTCTGATTCACTTTGCTACTGCATGGCTCCATCACCATTGTCGTCTCATCAACAGTCATAGTCATACAAGTGTTGGTGGCTGGATGAAGTATGTGTCCAGTCTGGAATTATGACAAGTTATCAATGAAGGAAAAACAAAATATATTGCCTTCTTTGTGAGCGCATTTTGTATATCTGTTTGGATAAAGAATATTTTTTTACTTGATTGTCGTAAAGAAATTCTTGGTTTCCTCCTTGTCCGTGACATAAACCATCCGCCACACGATTCCCAGCAGTTCCAGGAAAGTCCAGGCACCAATACATTTCCCTTCGTAGCTCATTGTCTGTTGTGTACCAATATTGCTGCACAAAATATATTGAAAATGACAAAGTAACTGGATCAGCACTCAGCAGCACGAGTATATGAACGGACTGAAATGAAAATTACAATTTTAATTTTTTTTAAATAAAAATATGCACCTGGTTTTTTCCTAATCCATGGCACATGTATACGGATACTGGATTCACGGTGCCTCCCCAATAGTCAAGACACATGTTCCCGTCTCCTCCTAAACTTCGTATCTGGAGGGCGCATTTAAAAAAGCAACTTGCATTTTTAACCATTATTTTTTTGCGAGTAGAATTTAAAGTTGTTCATATTCTTCTTACTTCTCCATTAAATATTGCTGTGGATGGATCATATGCTTCAGGAAAGACGTTCTTCATGTACCAGTCGAAACTCTTGCAGTTGAGTCTTTTCCGCAAAGCTTTCCTCTCAGAAATGTCACCAATATCCACCTGCATGCACACATGTAAATTACATTAAAGTAACTTATGTCACATTAAAAAAAAGTTTTAAGTGCAATATGTGCTTTTGTTGATGCTCATACAAAATTGTAACCGATTCTCTGGTAATAAAAGTGAGCATATTCATCCATCCAAACAGCGGCCACCCTCAGATTATTCCGGATTAAGTAACTATCCTGTAAGCTTTTCCGGTACGTTGGTCGAGACCTGAACACGTGCCCTACTCGACTGCACGAGATGTACTCTATGCTACCTCCACACATCCATGCCTATTATTTACAATAATTGATACGAGAATCAAAAAGTTTTTTTTTTTTGGTTTAGGTTCCCTCTCATCAAATCATGATACTTTTCCTGCTCTGCGTTATTATAATTAATAATATTATGGGTTGATCATCATAATGTATGCATACCTCTCCATATTTACCTTGAAAGACAATTCCATATTTTCGCCACCCCAAATGTTAAACTCGGGGTCATAGAGGCCCAACTTTTCGAAAAATTGTCTGCTTATTGAAAATATTCCTCCGACGTTGGTTGGGCTCTGAATTGGCTTTGCTGGATGGTCATGCAAGCTTGATTCTCTATCCGAAATTGGTCTCCAAATAAACTGTAACAAATCATTTTTGTAATTTTTTAAGATGCACGCAATACACCGAAATCTTTACTCCTATTATATAATACATAGGTTGGAAATTACAAAAAGATCCCAGTCAAAGCCACCCAGATCAGTTGTGTATGCAGCTCTCCCCCCGTATTCCAATGTTTCAGAGTCAATGAAATCTACAAGGGGCGTTGCAATCACTGTCGAGTCCTCCTCAATCCTTTTGATCAGCGGCTCCAGCCAGCCCTTTGTTACTTCAACATGAGCATCCAGAAATGTGATGATTGGGGCGGTAGTAAACCGGAGACCAAACAAGCGGGCCTTGATCAGACCTAGTCGTTTGGGAGCTCTCACGATTCTCACATGGGGATCGCTTGCAAGAAGATCATCCAGCGTAGATTTCAGATTTACTGTAAAGTTTATAAAGTTCCTTATTTATTATTCATTTGTGAAAATAATTTGCAGTTACTGGGTATTGTGGGTACTCACTCATTTCAGAGTAGTCGTCAACCAAAATGATTTGCTCGAGAAGATGTGGAGGTGTCCGCTGGAGGATGGACTTGACTGTTCTAACAAGCGTGATCAGGCCTTCGTTGTAAAAAGTGATGATGATGGAAGTGGGCGTGTGTACACTTGGCTCATTCTCTCGACACCTGTAAATACAAAACAATATACACAACGTACACTAATTTTTTGCAATAATATATGCTATTCAAATAATTAACCTGCTTTGACCCAGGGTCCTGCAACACCTTATTTTTATTTATCGTACCAAGCATGTCTGTAGTCCGGCAATCTTCTCTTAAATCCAATGGCTTCCGAGTTAAACTCGTTGTAACCATAAAAATTCCTGACTTCTTCCATCAGTTTTTCTCCTTCTAGAGATAAATTCTTGTGCGTTGCAGGTTGCCCCATATCTCCCAGTCGTGAAGTTGCCATAAAATGAAGTCCCTCACTTTGATTGCATTTCATGATCTTTTGTGCTGTAAAGTTCCAGCATGCATTCGGAGGATCTGCCCACCAATGACCTTCATCAAGCTCCGCTGTTGCTTTCTCCGAAAATGGAAGGTTTTCTTCAGCAATTCCGTCCCCACCATCATTTTTCTCTTTTGTCGGAAGCTGGTCAAGCCTACTACCCGGTTTCTCCTTCTGCTGGAAAGGGGATGAGGATGGTCCTTTAATATGGTCCAATTTGCCTTGAGGGTATCTCTCAATCAAATGGTATATCGGCAATAGTGGCAGTGGTGAAGCATGTAAATCCTTTTCCTTCACCGTGAACTGCGTTCCCTGTTTGGCTTCCATGTGCTTTGCCGATAAAACTGAAGCTATCTCGGGGGAGTTACAAGATTGATGTTGAATTGAAGCCATCAAGGCATCCTGAGATTGTATGCATTTTTCAGTCAAAGAAAGTAGGGAGTTGATGACTGCGATCAGGGATACAGTAAGTACCACCCATGTCACTACCAATCCACCTACTACGACCACAGTGATCGCTTGTTTCAAGGACATGACAATGAAGAAGTAGCTAACTTTAAAGTTGTAAAAACGACAGGTATCAAGTTAGCTAATTATGATGGATTTGATTGGTGACTGCAAAAATGCAAAAAAATAAAAATCTTGCTCAGACAATTCTCATGAATTTTTGAAGGACATATGTTTTGTTTCGTTAATGTCCTTGAATTTGAATAATAAAAGTAGATAACGATATTAAAAAACACCTCATAAGATGAACCAACTTTTATTTGCATTGCATCATAATAATAACAACAACAAAGTCACTTTTAAAGTAATAATTATTAATTAGTTAAAAGGTACACCATTAGCACGATTTTGGTTACATATTTCATTTTTTTTTATAGTTACAGGTTGATAGTTAGCACACATTTTGATGTCTAGATTCTAGAGCTACAATAATATAGAAATTGAGATTTTTAAGTAATTTTAATTACACCTTATTTCCGTCCACCGTTCAAAACTTACATCATTCAATCATCATCAATGCTATATCACTTGTCGCAAAGAAGATGGTAGGGAAAATGTTAGTCATCAATTGTCTGCTTCCTCGTCTGTTTGCTCAGCTGCCTGTTGATTCTCACCACCAGATTCTTCTTCTTCTTCCTCCTCCTCCTCTTCAGAATCATCTTCTTCGTCACTGAACTCATCATCGCTCTCCAAAGCCTCACCAGTGAAATAGAGAACTGCCCTTGGGATAATCCTTTCTTTAAGAAATGAGCCCAGTTCAAAGTCAATGGTAAGTTTATCTTGAACTTCTGGGTCAATAATGTCATCCTTCTCTTCCGCTTGAGGTGGCCGAAAAAACTCAAAAAATGACGGGTTGGGGATCAGCTTGTTGGTCATGCGAATGGCGCCCGTGCTTTTGTGCTTTTGCTTCTTCTTTATCTCCCGAACAGTGACATTCTTTCCCTCCTTCCAGTCAATAGTACACCCGGTACTTTTGGAAAATTCCGTCCCTTCAAAGGCAAAAGGGTCCTTAGGATCCACCTGGACTCGCATCTCATACGTTTTGGTCAAAACAGGATTCGTGAAATATTCATTGGGAGAGAAATGGAAAAAGAGGATGAAGCCCATAGGTTCCTTTGTGAGTTCCACCTTGATGTCCTCCAGACACTCCAGAATGGACACGTCGCTGTCTTCAATCATATCCGCAAACTGGCTAACATTTTGGAAAATAGTTAACCAAAACCGGGGTATCCCGCTCACAGGGCTCGCGGGCTTTTCATTCTTCTTAGCTTCATCCTCAGCAGTTTTCTTTCCTTCTTCTGCTTCATCCTCTGCACCCGGAATTACAAAATCACACTCCTCTTCCGTTGGTTCGTATTTCCCAGTAACTATTTCACCTCGCTTCGTAGAGTGTTTTGAGTACAAGGCTGAGTACTTGGTCTCCAGCTCATGAAGCTCTTCAAAAAACTTGCACTCTGTGCTGAACATATCGACTTGAAGTTTCTTGAGGGCCTTGAGGCGTCGCTCTACTTCGGGTGGATAAGAAATAGTTGGCTCTCCTAACTCTCCTTCCGGCTTGTTTGCCAGAAATCCAAATCCTTTGAACTTGGTGGCAAGTGCATCCACCTCCGGGTTAGCATTACTATCCAAAGGGACCACCTCCGCATCACTGGTTGTACTTTTATCCATAGTCTCCATTATTATTATATTTTGGGACAGTCAAAGCCAAACTCAAATGCACCTGCCCGCCTTCTGCAATCTACATACATACACGCAAACAAACGTAAAATCACAACATTTTGTTTAAAAAAAAATCAATCAATACATCAAAACAATTTCAGATTCCAACAAAAATAAATAGACACACGCTTAAAATATGCTTACCTACTCGATATTGAAGATCTGTGCAAGTTAATGATAATTAGGAGTTATCAAAATGTCCGCTGCGGATCCAAACGTGATTAGAGACGACTAATGACAGCTGACGATAAAATTAACCTTGAGAGAATAAAAAAAGATGTGCGCAAAATGTACATTTATACATACATTCGTGTGATCCTGCTGATGATAATGATAGCTAACCTTGATTGCATGTAAAATGAGTAAAATTTTGCAATGAATTTACCCAAAATTTCAATATTCTTTTCTGTGTCTCTCTCAAATCTCGTTCCTCCCAATTTCTCCACAAGTTTTTACGGTGAAAGAAACGAAAAGGCATGCAAGGGAAAAGGGGATAAAATATATAAAAACGCATTGCTTTTGATGCGTAAAGATAAAAAGAGTCACATAGACAACGGCTTTGGCTGGCTGCTGCTGCTGCTGCTGCTGGTACGCACGCGTGTCTACTTACCCCCATCATTCCCCCATCAAGCAACAAAAAAGCAACAAAAAAGCAACAAAGGATAGCACACACACATTCACGTTTGATGATTCATTGATGATTCATGGAATGACACCTAACTTAATTTCATTCTCTACTAATAATGATCTTTTCAATAAGATAACGACTACAAAAACAATTTGTGTTTTTAAACACAAATTGTTTAAACTTGAAGTAGTAATGCGACTCCTCCCAGAACCCATTTCGCTGGCTTGTCACGACTCCGCAAATTAAATGTCCAGACGTACGTGGGACCTCTCATTCTGGTTTTGTAGACGGGACACTCATACATGCTCCGGGAGTCAGCCTTATCCTGCGTTATTGCCTTCATGTAGAGTACCGGCATTGCAGGATACAACTCTTTCAGTTTTGACTCGACAATCGCGCCCAAGTTGGAATCCCAACGGGCGCCTTCTAAAAACAAACCGTGAATGTATGCTCCATCCCTGGGTGGTGATGTAAACTCTTCCCGTACCTTTTTGGTCACTTCACATTGCAAACACATTTTATCCAGCGGGAGTTCCTGCTTCCTCGCCGTCATTTGCATGATGGCAGTAAGAAAGGATTGGGGATTGAAGAATCCACCGAGCCACACGGAGGCTGGAAGAATAAAGTCTGCAGACCATGTTTCCAATTCTCTTGCCCTGAGCATGAGATCAGCGTACCAGGAGCCTAGACCCATTGTCGATGGATACGCTCGTTTCATCCAGGAACTGGGCACTTGATCCAGAAAGAGGGAGTTGCTCAATTCCTCCATTTCACTGGAAATGGTGAGCTCTCCCTTTAAACCCAAGTCCAATTCACGAAGGGTACGACGAATTTCCGTGGTGAGAAAGTTCATTCGTTCGCATTCTTGCAACGCCACAATGACATAAGGCGTCTTGTCCTCTGCCCTTCCCTGTACGTCAGACATGTTGAAGGGGTCTGTCAACTTTTCCAGAATGTCATCAATGATTTGCTTAATCTGAAATCCGAAAATTATACTCAAGTTTTAATGAAAGCTAATTCATATGTGGTACTTTTTCAAAAGTTCCAAGCAAATATAACATTTTTTATTTTTTTACCTTTTCGTCTTTCGTGGAAGTCTGCTGGTATAAAAAAAAACATTAACGCAATAAGTAAGAAGAAGCATATAAAATAGGTAATAAAATAAATCTATTCAGGTTGTTTGCATGAATTTCCTTCTTACTTTCCCTTTTTAATTAAATTTCTTGCCAAAAGCGGATCCAAAACTGGATCTACGTACTCGTCAAGATTTTCAATCAAGACTGTACAGCCGACTGAAATCGCCTCTTCAATTACGTCCAGATATCCCTTTTGACCAAGTTGTATCACTTTCAAATTGCTCCCGTACATACTCCTTATCCACTTATTCCCTTGTAACTTGAATATTTTATTTTTTATAATACGAATAATTATTATTAGCTCAAATTACATATTATTTATATTACATACATTGAAAAAAAATTAAAGAATATAAAAATATCCTAGTTAACTCTTTATAGAATATTTTGTAATTATTACTTGAGGATCAATCATCAATGGCCACCTCTGAGAGTTCATTAGAATGGATGCATTTTCACTGGACATGCGATCACTTGGCAAACCAAAATTATTCCACATTGCGATTTCCGCATCATCTGTTAGTATACTAAGCGGGTCAACATTCTCCGACATGGGAATAGGTGGCTGTCATAATACAAATTATTTTTTTAAAACAATATAATCATGCCATCCAGTTATATCTGAGGGGATATCAAAATGATATCGTGGTCTTACATCCATCTTCTTTAGATGAGGCATCCACAACTTTTCCAGCAGTTCCACGCGATAATTCTTGGTAAAGCAGCCAACATAGGACACAAATGCAGTGACAAGCAGCATATCCCCTGGGATTGTTATCGTGCTTGCACGGTAACTGTTTTAGTTGAACAGGATAGGCATTTAAAAAAAAATTAAAAATTCAATAAAGCGTAGGTTAATTGATTTAAAAAAAAACTAGAAATGTTTTGTTTTGGGGTTTTACTTGTGAACATTCTGAACCCATCTTATCTTTTCCGCTCCCAAGCCCCCAACCAAGCGATTTGCCAAATCAATTGTGAGCGCAGTTTTGTCTGCTTCAGTTTGACATTTCATTTTCTCTTCAAAGGCCGCCTCATACTCGCTCGTGAGGACAACCAGCCGTTCTTCCAGCTCCTACAAATCATGGTTACAAAAATGTATTTAACATGTAACTGCATTATAATTAATCATCACAAGTAAATGTATTAATGGACTACATACATCGATCCTGGATTTTAGGAATTTGCAGCGATCCAAGGCCTTGTCAAGTGCGTCGTTTGCCTCTTGGAGAGCCCTTCGCTTTGGAGCCACATCCTGAAATACCTCGTTGTAAGTGAGCACATTGAGCACGTACGAGCAAAGCCCAGAAGCTGCAAAGGACTTTGACCTAATCTTCTCCGGATCAAATCCGGGTGAGGTCACGTAAGGATTCATGGAATCCACCACTGACGCCGTAATGCTCTCTTTGTCGAGCGTGACGAGCCCATCCAGAAACTTTTGTGCGTCTCCCATCATGTTGATCTTTGCAGCTTTCCAGGATTTATCCTTTGGAGACTTCCCGTTCTTCACCCCCTCCCACAAGATATACACTGCACTAATCACACTGATCACATCCGGCGGAGGACTCGTAAATGTTTTCAACTCTGTCAGGTTGGCTTTGTTTAAAGTGTTTAGAGCAGCGTACGCTGCTTGCAGCGCAGGTTCCGCCTTTTCCAATTCTACCTTACACACCTCCTGAATTTTACCCACTTCCGCCGCAGTCACGGCCACCTTCTTCTCCTCCACTGCCGCATTTTCCTTCTCGCCGCTCACCACTTTGGTCTCCTTTTCCACCACTTTAATCAGATTATCAGCTTGATCGTTTTTCTCTTTTAGGACGACCTCCTGCACTGCCAACACCTTTTTCAGCTCCTCCACTTGCTGCGCACAGGATTCCAATTTGGTCAACCCACTTTCCAGCCGATCTGCTTTTGTCAATGCTTCAGTGTTCTTTGCTGTGACCAACTTCCCATACAAATCAATTTGCTCGAGGAAGCTTTTTGGCGTAGTATAATTATATCTTTTATCATTTGTTAAATAGGTGGCCGACATGTCGTTGACGGCGGAATGTACAAAGGCCATGAATGAAGCGATGGGGTCATGAAGATCCTTCGGAAGTACGGTTATGTCTTTGACAAACCGTTGGGAGACTGACATGAGTGCTTCATGAGGCCAACCCTGGAACCAAATGATGGACGTGCAGTTGATCACGGCGGGGAACTTGCGGGAACGATTTCGGAGAGTGGTGCCCACGGGAGAAAAGCAAAGAATGCACTTGAGCATTTTGCGGACGCGGTCAATGAAAAACTTCCAGCAGTTTTCTCGGGTTTCGGGCAGTCCCACCGCTTTCACCTCAGTCCTCATGCTGGCTATTATGTTCTCAACCTCGTCATCCGGAAGAAGATCGGCAACCTCACCACTGGCCAGCATGTCGTTAATAACGACAAGGAAACCCTCATCCGACACCTGGGCATCAGTCAAGAGGAAAGTGGTGCCAAGATTTTTCTGACCAGCTTTGATGTACAAGACGGCCAGATCACTGCGAAGGTCAACGAGACCGTAGCCTTTGCGGAGTGTGATTTGGAATACTTCAAGGCCCGACAGGAACGCAGCCAGTCGGGCCAAGCTTTGCTTGCCACTTCCTCCAACTCCAACGAGCAGGGCGTTACCTCGGGGCGACTCGAGAATTCTGCTGATACGACACACGTAGTTGATGGCGTCTTCAAAAAGGACGAGATTCATGATCGAGTTGAACTCATTGTAGGATTTGAGCGCATCCACAAGTTGCCGTTGCAAATTTGAAAAGTCGGTGACGGGCCTGTCCGGAAACAAAGGAACAAGTTCAAAAAAGGGATATTCCACAGAACGTTAGTTATAATAACATTGTAAAAAAACACGTACATGTATTTTGGATCACCAATACCCTGAGCAAAATGGCAATAAATCAACGGTTTTCCCATCAGTATAGATTCATCCATGTCCTGTGAGAACGGAAAAAAAACGTGCAAAATTATAACATCCAAAGCGGAAAAAAATGGAATAAAAAGGGAGAGAGAATAAAATGTTAAGAAGAATAAATGTAAATACTTTTTTAGGGTAAATTAAATTATCATTGCAAGAGTTGGATATTATAAGCTTATAATATAGTTAATCTATGTAGGTTTTGGAAAGAGAAGGGGGATAAAAATAGAGCAATAAAAATAATAATTATTGAGACTATTAAGAGTAGTATCATCATTTTTTTTAATTAGATAAGTTGGTACAAAAAGTTTTGAGAAAAGCTACTAGAAATGGTAGCAGTGTAATAATTTTTTTTAAAGCGTGAAAGCTTGGTTTTTTTAATTAAAAAAGTTAATGGTCAGTTGCCAAAAAGATGAAGCAACTGATTTTTGTTTGAGATACCCACAGCAGTGGTGATATCGGGGAATATCTCATAGTGAAGTGCACTGGACTTCTTTAGCTGTCATCATTTATCGGATGCAGTAGTAGTAGTGTGCAGGACAAGAACAAGATAGAGTATTCCCAGACAAAAAAACGACACGACATGCCATAATCATCATCATCATCATCAAACATACATACATACATACAGGAAGATCATATACATTTAAACGACACTCAATTTCACCACAGACAAAAAAATCAAAAACAAATGGCATCATCTTTCAAAAAAAATCGCTCTCATACAGATAATTTTTTTTAAAGATAGAAAGAATATTACAACACTGTTTTTGCGGTAAAAAAATCCAGATCTATTTGATAATAACAATTAATTGTCGTACTTGCGAAATAATAATAATAAATTATTATAAAGAAATTGCGCATACTTCAAACCCTTTTTTGACACTGTCTGAGAGAATCTTGTTGAAAGTTTGGATGTCTTTGTCGTCAACCAGCTTGTCACCGTACACACGGGACGCTTCATGCATCCACAAACGAACAAGGTCGATGGGATGTTGGAGACAGTCAAATGTGCTGAATATCAGTCCCTGCAATTATTATTAAATTAAAAATAATTATTTAACTGCTTAAATATATACAGGTGCATGTATATGAGACTGGTAATTAGTGTAGTGAAGTTTAAACCTGAAAAATGTTAGACAAGTCGCGCAAATTGAAAATGTAGTGGAACTTGACCGCTGTGGGAAGGAAGCTGCCGGCAATCCTGGTATGCAGTAACAGCGCCGTGTTGACAATATTCTGACAGACGTTTTGAATCGCTGGAGTGAACTTGTGCACGCTACTAGCCAAGTGCTGCTGCAGAATCGTCTTGTAAATAGTCTGGAGGGCATCCTGTCCTGGAAATCCAACGGAAAACACGGCAAAGTGTCTCTGAAGTCGGGGATTAATGGTGAAGCTTCCAGCAGTTGGATTCATGCAAGCAACATATTGAATGTTGTGAATGTCCTTGAGGGTTATCTTGACACGGTCATACCAGTGACCGTAGTCCATGTGTTGGCGAATTAAGGTGTGGGGCTGAACGGTGCCATAGGTGTCCACCTCTGGCATGTTCATGTCGTCAATGAAGTAGACCAACTTTTTATTTCCTGGTGGTCCGAAATTCCGTCCTGCTTTTTTCTCCAATGGCTTCTCCATAGCTCTTTGGAGCATTTCGGAGGTGGTGTAAAAGTTGAATGGGATTTTGCACACCATATGGGATTCGGGTAGACAGGATAGTTTATCTCCAATTAAAACAGTTTTTCCGGATCCCGCAGTTCCTACTAGCATCAGAGGATGGCCCTGGTCCATCAACATGTCCACAAAGAATTTGATTCGGATTGTTTCTGAGGTGTGCACAATGGCCGCTTGCAGGGGTATATCCGGGTCGAGTTCAAACTTGGGCACTTTCTCCGCCCATGGGACAAGCCGCTTGGTTTCATTATCAATGTAAAAATCAAAGACGGATCCCCCTGTGGGAAACTTGACAAACTTGAATTCCTGTTGGAACCACTTGGAAAATTCTGCGCGATGGTCTACCATTTGATCTTGGAAGCAGGCGGAGCCAAATGCCCAGACAAGGGCAAATACAAAATAGAGCTCGTACCATTCCTTGGGACATTCCACGGGAAGAACCTCGGGAGTCAGCAGACATTCCAGCATATTGCAGAGCAGTTGCACGTGGGTCAGCTCTGGCATCGGCGTAATGCGTTTAAACCGGGCTTTAAACATGTCAATCACAGTTGGTACGTACTTGTCGAAGAGAACTGTCAAGTTTGCCTTTTCAGACGGATTCTCTCGACCTTCCAACCAACTCGCCACAAACCTACACAAACAAAACAGCGGCCATCACTTTACTACCTATTCCAATTCATTTTGAGAAATAAGTATTTTTTTTTTCAAATTATGTGAGTTCAATTTTTGCTCACGGGTTCCAGCCGAGATCCTGAGGATTGATGTACAGAATCCCTGCCCGGCTCACCGTTGCAGGCGTCGCAGTTTTGAGCGTGTAAATTTCAAAAATGAGTCGCATCATTTTGGTGAGAGCAATGCGCTCATTGCTGGCCAGTGTGAGGACCTTGTTGTCGTCCATGACTGTGTTCAAGCTCTCAATCCACATGGGATCAATGTCACCATCCAAAATGATCCAGCGAGGTCCATCTCCACTCATGTTTGCTTGTTCTCTCATGAGCACAGAAAGTATCCCATCCTTCCATTCTCGGGTCGCAGCATTGATAACTCCAAACAGCTCGTCGTTGGTCACCGCTTTTGGATTGAGGTCATTTAGGGCCGGCTTTACCTTCATATTTTGATAGGTTTTGAACAGCGTTTTCCACACCTGTGTTTTCCCTGTGCCTGCATTCCCAACAATGAAGACAGAGTGCCTGACATCAATGAGCTCTTGAAGTTGAACCACTTTCAAAATAAAGTTCTCTTCCGGTTGCAGGTTGAGCTGTGACGTGGCAATTCGCACGGATGACTCAAATTCTGCATCCCGTTTTCGTGGCACTTCCAACGCTGGGAACAGGTCACCAATGAGCCCCATAAATACCGGCATGTCATCCGTCACTATCTTGGGAATGTTGAAGTCCCTCAGGGCTCGCATTAAAACTTGATCCTCGGGTCGGCCTGGGTCGCCTCTCTTAAGAGAGCCGGCAACCACCAAGACAGACTTGATGGCTCTGAGTCCCCAGTCGTAGTGATCTTGCTTGGATAGGAGCTCTTTACACAGAGTGTACAAAGTGATAAACTTTCTCGCGAGTATTTTTGCTTCTTGGAATCCTTCAGCTACCAACATGATCTCACAAATCAACTCAAAGTCCGGCACCACCATGGCACAAGGCCGGAAGAGAGCCTTGAGATTCTCTGGCAGCTCCGAACGTCCAGCATAGCCAGGGTTCATGGTAATGAACAGCCCAACTGTGGGAACAAGCGCTATGTCCTCTCCCATGAAAAAAAATCTCGCCTTTTTGTCGCGTATCGCATCTTGGATTGCTTTCACCTGAACAGCGACAACAGAGAGGACTTCCACAGTGATGCGGTTGAACTCATCAAAACATCCCCATGCCCCAGTTTGTGCAAGGCCCTTGTAAATGTTGCCAATGGAGCGGTAGTCCATTTGTTCAGAGCAGTTGAACACGTATACCATCATCCCAAGAGCTCTCCCAAGGTCCTTTGTTGTTTCTTTAAAAAAATTTTAAATGACAAAACAAAAGATTTTATTAACTGCTCTAGTGCATAATTTTTTTCTATTTATAAATTAATCATTGGAATAGACTGCTACCCGTTTTTCCCGTTCCTGCAGGACCAGCGGGAGCTCCTCCCATCACCAAATGTAAGGACTGAGTAAGTGTGATGTAGCACCTATCAGTTAGCGGAGTGATGACAAGCCTGGGCGTGTTGCCCAAGTACTCGTACCAATACATTAACTCGGCGTCGCAAATGTTTGCATAGCAGTCCCCCTCCTTGTCATCCCACCTGTGTCGCAACTGGCTTTGCCACTGGAAAGCTTGAGCGGACTCCACCCTCATTTGGATCAGTTTGCCGACAACGTCACGAGAATGCACGTCAATTGTGCAAATGGTCATAATTTTTTGTCTTTCCTGGATACTCATTGGGCCAATGAGCAAGCCAATCAGTGTGTTGAGCTGGTTCACTTGCTTTCTCTGGTAGTCTTTCAGAGCGTTCTCGTAGCCGTCCTCCAACTTTGTAAATGCCTGGTTCACTTCCGCCGTCCACCAGATTTGGGTACCACACAAGGCATTCTGGGCTGGATAGTCTTGAATCCAAAGTTCCCTCGGCTTATCCTCATACGCGTCCACTGAGACGGCAAAGTAGTTTCGGATTGTGGCACGCATCCTTCGCTCCAGTCGACCCAGCCACGCCTCCACTGCCCCTGTGCAGTCACATGGCTCATCAAACTTGACAATCTCCCCATCTTTAGCTTTCATTGAAATTGCAATCTTGGAGTTTTCTGGATTCTCCGTGTCGAATACCAGACGACTCATGGAGTCGTAAAGTTTTGCAAGGTGACGACACACCATCTCAGGCTCATTTCCATTGGAAAGGATGTCGAGGAGATCCACGGAGGACACAAAGTAGAAGCGGGGAAAAGCGAGACGTTTCGTTTCCAAATAGTCAGCCAGTGCCTTTTCGCAAACGGCCAGCTCCTTTTGCAGACGCTCAAGTTCTTTTAGAACATCAGGCTGATTGGTTGTTTCCGCAACGTTTTTGGAAACGTATAGTTTCTTTAGTACTTCCTGCACAGCCACAAAAAATACTTCATCTTAATCACAAGAGTGTGACACAATAAACAAACATACAAGTTTTTTGTCTATTATTATATACCTTAAAATCTGTATCAATCATATCGAATCTCGCAGAGTCCTGCGGCAAGTTACAACGGATGTCATCCGAGCCTATAAATATGGATTCCAAATGACACCAAGTGCGCTGCACCTCCGACAGGGCGGACAAGACCTGATCACAAATGAACAGCCTATTCTGCCAGTACTCCACTTCATCCTGAAAGAATGCAATGTACTTGGACATGGCAATGTTTTGCAGCTGCACTTGGTTATCCTCCAGGATTTCGATGAGCTCTTCAGAAGCCCGGATCAGGTGTATTCCGGTTCTTGGATGCAGCTCCAAATTGTACTCTTGCGTGGACCACGTGTCATTCAGCTCCTTGAGAGTTTTCTCCATTGAGCTTTCCTTTACCGCCTTGTCCACCACATTTTTAACTTCCTCTTCAAAGTTGTGCAAGTTCAGGGCGAGCAGATCAGCAAGGGTTGTGTGAGGATCCTCAGAAAATTTGTGCTGTAATCAAACAAACATTTATGATGGTGTGTGCTTATCAAATTTATTAAAGACAAAAGTTTCAAAATAGCTGCTGCTATTGCATGTTTATATTCCCTCACAATGAGCATCTTGTACAGCCTTGGCCAAATTTTGGTAGATGCCATCAGCTCCTCCCAGTGTCTCTCTCTTATCGACGGATTCTGGAGTTCAGCGACACTTTTGAGTGAGGACACCATGTTTCTAATTGTGGCCTCCAGGCCCAAATAAATGGTCCAGTCCTTGACATCCTTGTCCATCGCTTTCACTTCCTTGGACATTCGCTTGCACTCCAGGTCCATATTTTCCACGTTGATATTTTGCCATGGACTTGTTTTCCAGTCGTCAATGAACGCATCCACAATCAGAATGTAATCCCAAATCTGTTTGCCCAAGCGAATCTCTTTTCGACATTGGCGAATGGCTTTCGGCTCGGGAACGTGAACCTCAAAAAGACCAGCAGCCGAACAAATGTCCTGATACTCATTTTCCAGTTTACAAGTTTCAAAGTGAACGCTGTCAATTTCCTTGTATGGAAATGCTGAATTTTGACTGCAAAAAAATAAAAATAAACAATTATGAAGCAAACATCATACCTAATTACTAATTAGTTAATTTTCTAATTAATTTTGACAATATATATTTTTAAGATGTAATATTTACTCAAAAAATGGGAATGTCTTGAAATAATCCCTGTACGCATGCTGCTTCACGTCAAATTCCGCAATTCGTTTCCTGATAGAGGACACCTCTTGAGCCTGCAAAGGTGCCACCTGGCTCTTGACTAGGATTGCCAACTTTTTAGTTTCAATCCACTTTTGAGGCAACTCTTCCAGCTGGACAAATACGCTCTCTGGAAGTTCGTAGTCGTACATCTTGAGTAGCTCAATGTACTGCTTGATTGGCTCAAACATTTTATCCGTCGTTTGCTGACGCTCCTTCACTTGCTGCAGCCAACTCATCACGGAAATCAATGTTTTGAGGTCTCCCTCAGTCAGCGTCTGTGTTAGCCCATTTTCCGCTTCCATTATGAAGTGATCGAGACCTGAGAGACCCCCTATCACACTGTCGATCAGGTACTGCTTGAACATTAGACCCCAGGAACTGCAAAGATTTAGAAGCGACTCTCGGAACGGCTTCATATCCAGACGAAACCATTTTTCAAAAACAATTTCCGAACCAAATTTTGAGATTTCAGCATAAATCAGCTCAAACTTGTCAATCTGAAAAATTGTGATTATGGATTAATTTAATAATGTGACTAAAAAATATAAGAATCATTTTTAAGAAGGTTATTTGATGTCGCACCACTTGCTTAAACTGGTCTAAAGTTGGGGGTGCATCTGGGATGGTTTCTCCAGCTGCCTTTGTGTCCAACTCCTCCTGCGTCAGTTGATGACCATACTGGAGAAACTGGCTGAGATACTCCTTTTTGTCATCCTCCCACAAGTAAGCATAGGGCTCAAAGCGGGTGGTGTAGTCGAATGACAAGTTAATCACCACTTGAATCCTGTCTTTGATGTCTCCTTTCATTTCTGCAATGTCCTGCATTGTCTCCACCTCTTCCTGTGCCAATAAGTATATGAAAATGAACAAGGTAACATCATCTTCATCATCAATTACTAAAAATTATTATTACAAGAAAGTGTGGCAGTTCCTGCTCTTCTTCCTCCCCTTCCTCCTTTACAGCAGGAGGATCCCCATCCTGAGGAGAGGGAGGTGGTGGGATGAGCACACGTTTCACAATAATTGCCTGACGACACACGTCATCCATAATCCCTTCCACCAGTTGCAAAAAATTGTTGTCCCGATTACAGTCCAATGCGGGAAGAAATATGGGGCCATTGTTTGAAGAATGCCGGCTAAGCTCCAGCTCCATCGTGACCTCAAAAAGTGGGGAAGGTGTTATGTTGGGATCAGTGTGATCCAGCAAATAGCCCAGCGAAACGGCCACTGTTCTAATGAGTCCGTGCACAATGATCCCTTCGACATGCTTCAAATAGTCCTCCCAGGACTCCCTGACCGTGTCTTCTTCAACCAAGTACACCCTATTTTTCTCCATAATATCCTGAATCTTGGCTGAGGTGTCCTCCACCTCCTTGTACTGCTTCTCCTTCTTTTTCATCGCTTGGTCATCCAAACAGATTAGCATTGTTCGCTTGCCACCCTTTCTCAAAAAAAGAGGATGCTCCACCCAAGTGAGCACCAGTTTGCTAATCGTGTCCACATTGTCCACTGCCTGTCTCACTTTCGCCAAAAGGGTTTCGACGGGTGCTTGCAGCTTATCAATGTACTCATTGAGCCCAGGATCCGACCACTTGAGACTTTCCCTGCCTTCCATGATCATAAGATCAATTTCATCAATCCTCGCCCTCAGCAGATTTAGCTCGACGTCTGAGGTGATGCTGAGTATCTCGTTGTAGGACTGCGCCACGCTCTCAAGACAAATCATGTATTTTCGAAACTCGAGAAATTGCTTATCCAACATTTGTGCCAATTCTGGAATGTCTGTGTAGCCTGCTCTCTTCAAGTACTTGATTTCCTTGAGTGTTCCATACAACTCTGGTCGAAAATTGACCGCTATGGAGTCCAACTCGTCCCCATCCAAAAACAAACTTTCGCCAAGCCACGACTCCCCTTCAGTCGCAACTTCCTTTCTCCAGTCCTGAAATGTTTGCTCCTGGAAGTCCTTCAGAGTTTGGGAGAGACTTTGGTGACGCACATCAAGGGCCTTAACAAGGTCATCAGGCTCCACATGCAAATTTAGAGCTTTGAATTGCTGCATGTTCTCTTCAATACTGTCATGCATGTCCTTGGCCCAAAAAATTGAGGCCGAGTAAGGCGGAAACTGCTGGTATATTCCACTTCTCTCCCGTATTGGAACAGATGTCACGCTTCTATCGAGGATCTCCTGTACCCTGTCAAAGTCTGCGTTGAGAATGCCAATGTACTTGGGATACTTGGGCTCAAAGTCTGCTTTGATAATGGGTCTTTCGATGAGTTGGCCCAAGGTGATAATAAGCTTGTAGAGGGATTCCGGTGTGTGACATGCGTCAAAGGCGTGTGCGCATATAGCAGAGAGCTGCTGGTCAATATCCTGAACTTTTTCCAAAAATGACTGGTAGTCCAACTCAAAGCTGTCATCTTCAGGATCGGAGCAGTCGTATGAGATGCTGCTGAATTGTTGGAAAAATTCAATAAATTCCTCGTGGAGCTTTTGAACTTTTGAGCTGAAATGTTTGCCACGATCCCCGCCAAAATCAATGCGCTCCAGTTTGCAGAGCTCCACTGAGGTTTCAAACAAATCCTTGAGCTGTTTGATTCTGTGTTGGAATTTGTCAAACCGATGGAATACCAGATGCGGAAGGAAATCCCAGTGTTTGACAGGAAGTAAAGCAGGGGAATAATACTTTTGCAGCCGACCCTTCTCCAGCATATACAATGAGCGGAAGTAGTCGAGCACATGAAGAACGGTGGTGGATTTCATGAGCCCCTCTTCAGGCTCCATTTGGAATATGGCGGAGCCTCCAACGTAGGCACGAGCCATTTCGATGATCAAATTGCATATTTCTTGGAGGAGAACAATGAGCCTGGCAGGATTGCAGTAGTGCTTGGAAAAGCCCCAAATGAGGCACACACACTGGAGCATGGGATCCAGGTGACGTTTGACTTCGTCAAATGTGGAACCTTGAACTGCTTCAATATACTTTCGAAAGGGCTTCAAGTGGGCAAGAATGTTTTGGGATTCGGCGAGACCGGACACAACGTTTCGATATGTGGCTCGGAAGGAAGGCCAGTAGACGGAGTCAATGTGCTCCAAGAGGCTGCCGCACTTTTTCAATTTCTCCACGCTTAGCTGGTCGTAGATACATTGAAGATCTTCCACGCGGTCCTCCCAAAACGCAAGTTCCACAAATGGGGTGGGGTGCTGTGAGACTCCTCCTGCGGCAGCAGTGGTTGCAGAGGAATGGAGGGCTTGGGAGGAGTCTTGTTGGATCACTTCAGCGATCTGCTGATTCCATTTCACTACCAAGCTTTCCAACTTTTTTTTGAATTGGGGATCTATCCCTGGAGGACCTCTGAAATAAAAATCATTGCATATTAAATTGCAATTTGCAATGCATAATATTGCACAAGAATCTTGTGACAAGATACGTACATACTCGATACACACATAGATAGATTGTGGTTCTCACTTTTCAGCGACAATTTGTACGTTTCGTTGAATATCCACTTCTTCCAGTGGCATTGGCAGCAGGGTCTTCTTTCTCAGCTGACCTTGAACTGTGTAGATGACCCCACACACCTCTTCCGTGTGATGCTTCACATCAGCAATCACAGATTCTGGCCATTTCGCTTGGTTTATTTCGGATGTGACAATTGGAGCAACGACCTTTCCAAACAGGCAAGTTGATTTTATTACCTTCTCCCTTAAAGCTCTAAAAAGGGTGTCACTAAGTCCACTAAAAATAGCATTACCTCTTCTATAAAGGTCACCAAAGCCTCCAAGGGTTGGGGTGCGAGATCCCCATAAATTAGATGCTCCCTGAAAGTAGGATCCTCCTTTCCGAAAGTCATGGGCACCTTTTTAATGAAGTAACAGGATTTGAGCTTCATGGCTGTGTGGTAACCATCAAGAGCGGTCAGCTGACCTAGGGGGTTCAAGGTCAGCACCACTATCTGACAGTGACAAAAAAAGTACACAAAATTGACTCATGTTTGAAGGTTTTCCCAAATTCCTAATATGTTTACATGATGTATACCGTTTTTTCAGATTTGTCAAAAAATTCGTTGAGAATGCCCCGATAGTCCTCCTGATTTAGCATCTTTTGCCACTTGTCCATCTTGATACGCAGGGACCTGAGCACATACTCGTAAAAGAAGTCCAACCGAATATCCGAGCCTGGCTCGTATCCCCCACTTCCATGTGGATCTTTACCGCCCCCCATTATCCTTAATTAATGGGATATTTATAAATTAAAGCACCTGCTTTAACTCTAAAACTTTATGCCATGCCAGCACCATTGCAATTGCAATACTACTACCATATACCAGTACAGTGCACCAGTAGCAAAGGTATGCGCAAATGAAAGGGCTTAGAAGAGGCTCCAGACCTGAACGAATCAAGTTCCGATTCCGATACATTTTAGTTTGATCAATAGTCGTATTTGCAAATTGAAATATTTATATGATACAGACGTGTCGCTATTATTTATGGTGTTATATACCCTGTACCAGGAAAGTGATGAATATCATCAGTATTATGTGCCATAATTATTATGAAACAACCAAAATAATTAATTTTAATTTATAAAAATACCTATTTTTATTTGTCACGAAAAATATTATATTACATATAATATTAATTTAATATCAAAATATACTTTTTATTATTTTATTATTAATTTTTACAGAAAATAGCTATGTATAAAATACAATTATCTTTTTTTTGTACTTTAGCCTATTACCATTATTACCATTATTACCAACGAATATCACAACTCCTGAAAAATATAATATGTATTTGATGTGATGTATATATTTTATATTGCGTTAACTAAACATAATGGACATTGAGACTCCAAAACTAGTTTGAATAGTTAATTGGAAGATTAGCCATCCTCATTCGAAAAACTTTAAGTAGATTCCTATCAAGAGTCCTGTTCATTGGCGTCAATTGTAGGACGATCAGGTCTGCCACAGGGACTGGCTCATCCACTGGGGGTTGCAACTGCCAAGGTTTGAAACTACAGGGAATGAATGGCGATGTAAAGGCATAGCGGCCTTTCTCCAGAATCACTGAAACCAACTTTTCTTGGGGTGACGCCACACGGAATAGGAACTCATTTTTAAACTTTTCCGGATTAAGAAAATCTTCGACAGTTGGATATCGCTGGATTCGTCTGAAAGCCACATGCCGTTCTATTTCATCTGGAGATTTAATGCTTTGAACTGGAAATTAAAAAAAAAACAATGAAAAGATATGATTAGTAGACATTCAATAATTTTCAAGTCACTTTACAAGTAAAAATTAAAATGATCACAAGATTTTTTTTTAAAGTACAATTACCATTGCAATGGATGAGCAGACAATTGAACCACAAGTCAATATGAGACACTTGTGAAACGATATAGTTACTGGCGTCATAAAGAAACCCGGAAGTAGCCAGTGTTGCCAGATTAACGCGATAGATGTTCATTTTTGGATCATTTGAATCCACTAAAAACCAGCGGTCTATTAGGAAACAAGCAGAGTTTTTTTATCATTGAATTATAATATCTAACAAAGATATTATACAATATTGATTTGTACTGGTGAATCAACTTACATTTCCGGGATCCAGTAGCATTAGCCCTAATTAGAACGAGCGTTCCCAAGCGGATAACTTTGGTTCGGTGTAAAAATCGAGAGTCAATCTCTCCCAAGTCACACTTGGTTGGTGACATTGCAAGCTGGTCCTTTGTCCTATTCCACATACCAACAAATCCAGTTGTGTACAGTACTACGCACTTTTGAATTTAAAAAAACAATAAATCAGTGTTAATCGGAAATTTTCTACATGCACAGATTCATCGTTCACATGACGTTTACTTACCTTGTCTTCGAAAAGACATAATCCAAGGCTCCAAATTGGCAGATGAATTCTTCGCACTCTTTGAAGAGTTACAATACGTTTGTCATGATCACAATATGTTAGCTTCAAGAGGAGAAGTGTCTTGGCTGCTTCCTCAACCAGAATATGGTCCCCAAACACACTACAAAAAAAAACGAATCATGATATCATTTCAAAAATATAAGAAAAATATCAATTAAAATATGATCTGCCCACCTGAGACCATCCAAAGTAGTGTGAAAATCCCCCAACTCCCCGTCTTTATTACAGCATGTATAGGGTACAATGCTATTCGTCTTTGCCCTGTGATCCAACTTTTCAATGTCAGCTAGATTGAAAAATCGGAGTCCATGTACTTCGTAATCAATGGCAAACAAACTGAATGCAGGAACTAGATGCAACGACCGCATGATGCAATCTGATATGTCATGGCATTCGCAAGTGCGATTCTGCTGTAGCTTGTAAAAGAGTCCTCCCCTTGAAGCCCACACATCAGAGCTGGACAGAAATAATATTTAATAAAAAAAAGTAGCAAATGATTACTACAGCAAATATTATTATGAGACGAAGGATTATTCCGCAGAATAGTAAATCAGAGTTTATAAGATCCTTACTTGACTTCCACTGCAGTAACATCAAATTTCTTGAACAGCATGGCATCCTCGTACAACTTGAATATTTCAAGGGGATTGTCGGCGATCTCCGGTCGAGCACGCATTTGCACTTCTTTCCGGAAGTAAGGAGGGATCACTGAGTCGACAGTGAGTTGTCTCTGGTAAAGAATGTCTTGCACCATTCCCTCCCAATGCGTGCTGACACGGGCACAAACCTCACTCAAGTACTGAGTTTTGAACGTCCTTAATACTTCATGCTTCAATTCCACAGGAAGGCTGTCAAAATCGAAGCTTACTCTACCAGCGCTCCTGCGAAACTTATCCGTCATAATTACTGTCTTTAACAATTAAACTACTTAATACAATTAAACAAATTAAATTAAATTACCACACTCCTCCTGCTAGATGACAACAACAAGCAGCACAGCTGCAGCAGCTTAATAGAAACAGTTGAGCAGATGATCCACATTCATGCAGGACATGTGCATCTGTGCATGCAAGCCTAGGTAGGTACCTAAGCTGCACAAAAATACACAACAAAAACATATAATGCAAAGCATTCATGCAATGCGCACTTCTTTTTTCTTGCCTTGTTCTCTTAGCTTTTTCTTCCAACTTCCAAGTTGGAAGTTCCAACCAACTAATTTACACACGGAAGTAAAAGTAAAGGTAGTTTATTTAGTAGGAGTTGTTAGTACAGCCAAGTTGTCTTGAAGCAACACAACAAATGAAAAACGGCGGATAGATGCAGGTTAAAAAAAGTCTATAAATTAAATTGGAATTACATTTATAGTAATTTTTATTTATATATTATGTATATATATTTCATATTTACAAAAGTATGTTCACATGTAAAAAATATTTTTGTTTCAAATTAATGCTGTTTTTAAAAGATTGTTATATCCTTTAAATAATTTATAATCTGTATAAAAATTTCAAATTAAATTGGTTTACAAAATAATATATGGATTGTCAATTATTGTTAAATATATTGTTATGAATACTTTTTTTATACGTAGTATAGTTGATTTTCCTTGAAAACAATATGTAATGTAACATGTTAAGGAACTGATCAATAAATNTTTTTATACGTAGTATAGTTGATTTTCCTTGAAAACAATATGTAATGTAACATGTTAAGGAACTGATCAATAAATTTGCAATCAATCAATCAATCAATCAATTATTAGGATATTTAAAAAATCATTAAACGTAACCAGAAAGAAATTAAATCTCAAAAATAGGTATGCATTATTAGCGACTACAACAACAACAACGACTCTTTACACAGAATATAATATATTTTCTAAAGTACATTTGACATTCTACATTTTTATGAATGCAGTGCTAATATATTTGGATGAAATTAAATATATATTTTTTAGCCTATTATAATCCCGATTCTCCTACAGTTCAGCAACAAAATAATACTTGTTACTGATACACAATATGTACTACTACTACTACTACTACTGAATGAGTGAGAGCCTACGAATGGGCTAACACTACAAGCTAAAAATGTTATAATAATTAAACAATTAAATAAATTTGAAGAGAGAGAGCATTTTAGAACATGTTGACACTGTTCTCTGAGTCATTCTTGTCAAGGTTGGGATTTGGCTGAAAGTTGGCATTGTCGTCAACTTGTTCTCTATTTGCCCCATATCCCTCCGTCTCAAAAGTCCAAACAAACCAAGTGATCACCCCGAGGAATAGCCATGGGAGGACTTGAAACAGGTAGAATGCCAACAACGCCTTGATGAAAATTACCGCAAAGAATGCAATCGCTTTGGAGGTGACAATTATTCCAAAGATCCAAGAGAGGATAAAGTTCTTTGACCGTTCCGCTTGGGTGGTGTACTCATTTATCAGGATGATCGTGATGATTCCGGGACCGGACGAGAAAACCAGTGCTGTTAACACTGCAATTCCGACTACTAGTGCTGCAGCGACTGGATTGCTTTGGAAAAGAGATGGGCTGATTTGGAGGTTGATTGTTGCGATACATGAGGTAATAAAGTAGAGCATCCCGAGAAGCCAGTAGTAGAAAAACAGGACACTCTTTATCTTTCCCAGACTCATGTTGTTGAAGCAAATTAGCGGGATCAGAAGAGCGGCCGTGTCCAGGCAGAGGTAACTGTTAACACAGGTAGTCAGGCTGATTCCAAGTTCCAATCTGCAACAAAAATAAAGGATATTATATTAAGTCTTGATCGGATTATGTGACTACCCAATTCAAGTTTACAAGGAAAAAAAATGTGTTTTTTTTAACCCATGCAAGAATCCCATTAACAAGAAGACGCCATTGTAAAGGGAGTATAGCAAGTAGAGGGACACCAGGAACATGCTCCTTTTCAAAGCCTCCCGTTGACCTTCGTCCTTTTCAATCTCTTCTAACTCTTCGTTCACTTGCTCTTCACCGCGCAATTCCTTCAAAACTGTGAAAAAAATATATATATAGGAATAAATTTAAATGGCTATTATTATAGTTGGTGCAGATTTTTTATGAATAAAATTTTCGGTTTTAATTATTCTAATGAGTGTATGTTATATGTAACCCTTCTTGGCTTCCTCCACATTCGACTTCTGGAGGGCAAGAAAGGAGGGTGGTTCAGGGCAATACTTGAAGACAAGTGCCAGTTGGAGCAAGCCTGCGACCAGAGAAAGAATCCCGGAAGTGATCCAAACCTCACGGTTGATGGGAGAGTAGAGCAGTGGAGGTAACCATATCAGTACCAAGTACTCGGCTGCAGACTTGAGAAACATGAAGAAAGCCATGACAGGCAAGGCGCCTATCTTTGACGATTTGGGAGAGATTTCGTACACGTAGAGAATGCCAAGGACGGTGGACAGCCCAGAGTGAAATCCATCCGCAAGTTTACTTGACAAGGAAAAGTTGATTAGTGTTTTGCTATCAAAGCTACTGCTGCTGCTGCTGCTGCTGCTCTCGGTTTTTAAATTGGTACTGTTTGTAGCGTCGGACGGATAGAGTGATGTGTCATAACCATCTTCCTCTGTCGCTGGAAAGTAGGTTCCGTAATAGATGGCTCCAAAGTGAAACATTACCCCGAGAAATCGGAAAAAGTTGCTGTAAAGGATCCCACGTTTTCTGGAAACATAAATCAACATTTTTCATTTAAAACTTGAAATATATATTTTTTAAATCAAAGCGTACAAAATCGTATATACCTTCCAAAGCGCTCTGCAACTGGCCAAGCACAAACAAGACCTATGTAGTGGGCAAACGTGTGCCATCCGTCAGTTTCACTGGTGGGTAGAAAAAATTCGGTCATTACTTGGTCCAGTTGGTCCTCATTGGAGTAGCCTCCATTCTGGAAAGGTTTCTCCAACTGAAAAATTTATACAACATTATTGAAAAATTAATTAATAACTTCTAAAAATCAAAGCAGTTATTATTTAAGCTATTTCCTAAAAAAAATGGTTTGCATGCATCTAAAAATGTAAAGATTTAAGCAGGTGTCAACTCACCTCTTTAAGATCCCTGACACGGACAGGAATGCTTGGATCACTGAGAAAGCTCAAACTAAGCGTCACAGCGATTACCAAAAAAAAATGGTTTGCATGCATCTAAAAATGTAAAGATTTAAGCAGGTATCAACTCACCTCTTTAAGATCCCTGACACGGACAGGAATGCTTGGATCACTGAGAAAGCTCAAACTAAGCGTCACAGCGATTACCGCTGTGATTAGTCGCCCGTTTATATTCGTAGAAAAATAAAACATGGCGAATACTATATATTTTCCTGCCAGACGACTAATTATTATATTTTTTGTTCATTGGATTGCGACAAAGCTAAATATAGATATATTTTTTTCTACTTGACTTTATTAAATGGCATGAGAGATAGATAAGCTTTTTTTAAATGACAGAAGTTGGTGAAGTAGTGTGTTATCGTTTAGTTAAGACTAAACGATATGTATGCATGTTTCACTTGTTGGAGAGAAGAAAGAAAGGGACTACCAGCAAAGAGGAATGAGAAATGAAAGATGGCAACTGGTGGTAGTAGTGTCTTGTTGAAGCAGCAGACGTCAAGGCAGCAAATCTCAGTTCAAGGACCACCACCAATACCAACACCAACCAGAGTCGAGACTTTCGGATCTCTTCTAAAGTAAGAAATGAGAGAAAGAAGAGAAAGCAATATTATTATTATAGCCATTCAGTTTCCCACATTATCATCATCCCATCCAACAAGCAACCATATTTTTTTCTACACAGAGAACATACAAAACAGAGAAAGTTCAAATACATTTCATCGACGCAGATCACTAGAATAGAAGAAGAAGCAAGTACTTAGGTACTTTACCATAGTCATCCGTATCTCTCCGGAAAAGTTATATAAAAAATGTGTTATAAAAACTTATGAGAGGAGATGATGATGTGATGTGAGAACTTATATTATTTTATACATGCAATGGCTATGACATAGGTACGCAACCAAAATAACGTATGAGCACGGACGGGCCGACTAAGTGGAATACGCTGAAGCGAAAGTATGATGAACTTTCTCTCTGGATTCTAGAAGAAAAAATGTTTAGATAAGGATTTATCGGTTTTGCGCATGTAATTTGTCTCAGAGAGGAGCAGCGTCCAAGGTCACTTGGCTATTTATACAAAAAAAAAAAGAAGTAGGATGCACGTGTAAAGATGTGACAATAGAAAAGCAAGCAGAGTATTAAAAAACTGGTAAAAGTAAAGTAGCTAGCTCCAAGTCCGTTCCCGTTGTTGTTGGTTGAGAAAAAAAGCAATGATATCCTTTTTGCACTACTGCTAGCCCCTGTCTAGAACCGATAACGCAATTTTTGCTTTCTCCGGGAACGCAGGATGTGCGTGGGCAGGAGGAAGCACAAAGGTTGACATCATCATCATCATGGCTTCCATTTATCGGCACGCTTTATCCGTTCGCACTATTAAAACTACTTGAAAAAGAGGAAAAAGTTAAACTAATTAGCAGGAATGCTAAACTGCAAATGTCAAAAGTCATATAAGACTACATATATATTGAATATTGAAGAGAATAGAATGAACCAGAACATCTTTTTTCCAAAAAAAAAAATGGGTTGATTTATCAAGACAAGGCTATTTCCATTAAAATTTCCACCCACTTGCTTCCGCTGTAGGTAGAGTAGTATACAAAACGCAGAAATAAATGTAAAAAAAGGTCGTTCTGGATGAAACAGAAAAACAGGTTTTTGTATTCACATAGAAATAGATTCGAATATAACTATTCGCAGAAATCAGCGGTGGGAGGTTAAATGCTGTGTATAAGCGTGGGAACATCCTCGTATATACCCCAATTTTTAGTAATTAGTAAGTACCAATTACGTAACAATCTTATGAAAATTAAGATTATAGTTATGAAAGATGATGTATGTTGTATTACCAACCAAATTAGGGTTTCATTTTCATCCCCCTGCAGCAGGGAATTGACCTTCCAGGGGGTGAAAATACACAACCTGAGTGTCGAGAGTCGAGGCGATACCCTAAAAAGGGTACCTGCGTACCCAGTTTGACTTCTCTATGCCGGCGGCCCCGACAAAGTCACGCATTTTGCCCTTGGGCTGGGTTGAAAATTCTCTGCATTTCGATCTTTGCGTTTTTGCATTTGCACCGTTTGGAGAGATTGAATTATTATGTAAGTATCAAAGAACCATAGAAAAATTTCATGTGAGGGACTCTCCTCTTTTCATCGGCTGTTTTTCCTCTTGTTTATGTTTTTAATACATTGATGTTGTTGTTGTGGGCTAGAGTGTTTGCTACTTTGAACTTTGCTAGATTGGATTGGAATTGAAATGATTACTGATGAGTACATTTCATGTTAAAAATTAATTGTAATAATTAATTTAAAGGGCATTATATAAACAACGATAAAATATTTAGTTTGCTATTATTACATGTTCATTTGTTTGAGTTTATTTTTCTACTATCGTTGTGCACTGTGCAGTGCAGTAGTTAATCATGTTAATTATCTTTTAACCTTTAAAAAATAACAACTTAATGGGAGGCATGAATGTGTATTGGAAATTGTAACTCTTTTAAGCCCTTGAAAACGGTGACAATTTAGTTAAAGTGCATTCATTGTTGTGAACAATGGCGCCAGCAATAAGTAAATTCGAAACGTTACCATTTAACTGCTATGAAGTCGGACATACGTGGACACCATCATGTGCTCAAGCTAGTTGTGACCTGGGCATATCCTCTTTTAAGGAGGGTTTCAAAATTTACGCAGCTTGTTATGTGGTAAGTAAAAGCTTTCGCTCTGATGACAAATAACAATAATTGAACTAATTGAAGGCTTTGTTATTAATTTTTTTTATAACTTTTACTCAATTTTTGGACTTTCATAGATGTCGATGGTAGCTAGTCAAAGAGTTCCAAAAACTGTGGAAGAACTTTGGAAAGCTGTGAAGGATGTAGTTCGCTCGTCCACATTCCTCAGTGCAAATGCATTTGGATTCATGTTCTTCTTTTGCGCTTTGCGCCGGCTAAGGGGCAACGTTAATTATTTTACATTGGGGTTCCTGCCTTCAGTTTTTGGATGCTACTGTGCCATTCTTGTGGAGAAGAAACAGCGTCGACCGCTGCTGGCCTTGTATGTCGCTAATGTGGCGTCAGAGACGATTTTCAGGATGCTACGGGCAAGGTAACAATCATAAAAATAAATGCAAAATAAATCAAAAATGTATTTCAATAAATTTATTACAGTTAATATTTAATGAATGTTGTTCTTTATCTAATTTTAGAGGTATTGTTCGAGATATCAAGCACTTTGACTTTTTCATGTTTTGCTCATCAATGGTGACAATGCTGTACTACATGAAGAAAGGAAACAGACGAAGTGATTTTGTAGACACCATCTTGACGTAAGGCTTCACTAATTAGAAGGTTATAAACTCTATCAGAATGGAAAAAAGAACCACCTTTTACCTAGAGAGAGAGAGAGCAAGCGAGAGA
>JAHZNC010000233.1:0-16023 GCA_027744095.1 Zhuqinia jingwanae
AAGCGAAGAGCAGCAGCAGAGTTGTTGGCTGCTTGACACCAGGGCGAATTGAGATTTTCATTTGTTTCATATTCATACTACTGTGCTTGGTAAGGAGAATTTTCCCACGATATAAACTTGGTGTGCTTGTGGTAATATAGAAAAGTAAGAATAACGAGTCAATCGAGTGGTACCGTGGGAAAATTTTGCTCTGCATTGCAGCTTGGAAAATAGGTTCAGTCAGACATTCAGAATGCATAATTTTGCTGGCGTTTTCTCCTGTATATGTATGTAGCTCTCATTGGTTTTTTTGAATATACCTATTTTAATTTTGAACTCGAATTTCCACATGAATGTCAACTACATTTATCTTTAAAATATTTTGCATTGTTACACTTTTGAGGAAAAAATAATTAAGGACAAATCAGACGAAATTACTTTTATATATATACCCCGAACAACCATAGCACGTGTAATCCCCCAATACTACTCGAAAATTAAAACACGTAAAGATGTGTACAACACGTAGATCCTTGGTGCACATAAGGTGTTTTAACAAGGGTAAGTGTCCCGATATATTTCGTGGACTACTCGTGTTTTACCTGTAGTCCTGGGCACGAGGGTTACTCAAGAATACTACCACTATTACTCAATGCGTAAAATACTGCAAATCATATGACAAAAAGTGCGGTTTGTTTGAACTATACAATAAATCACATTTTTATACATAGATTATTTCCAGCAACTTTATTTTACATTAACCTTTACCACAACAAATTAATTATGTAACAAATTGTTATTCAAATAACTTTAAACTACAAATATTGTTGATTATGAGGCACCTCCCAAATCCGCATCATCTTGAACTTGTCTGAAAAATGAAACTAACATTTCTTTTAAAATACAAAAAAATCATCCAAATAAAGACGGCTTATATCCTTATCCTCCTCCTTACATTAAACCAGTTTCCTTGTTAATCCGCTTTAGTGCGTTTTTAAGCCAATCCTTGATAACCTTTTCCATTCCCGAATCCTCCGCATCAGCCATACGTTTTGTCTTTCTAACAGATTCTAAAAATACATATATTATAAAATATTATAAACTGGTTGAATTGGGATAGTTTATGTTTGTGTTATTTGTAAATTTGCTGTGTATTACCATCAACAACTTGTAGCAGCACAGATGTTTTAAAGGCTGCTTTACCTACGCGCGATCCAATCCAGTTGAATTGAAGTGCTATTTGATTCGTTAAGAGACTCTGCATTATTCGTCGGACGCAATCGCTGACGTTGTGTCCTCCTCGTCGACTGTTTGGTGACCTATAATTCAGCATAACTGATAATTAAATTATCAACTTTAAAATAATGGTACTTAAAAATGGCTTGTACTAAAACTAAAGTACCAGAGTTGTACGCTTGGCATTATCCACTAGCAATTGCACAAGTAACTCATATCCATAGTGCTAACAGGAAGTGAGTCAAATTCGTTAGTCAATTGCGGTTGCCAATCCACCTGATGTTGTAGTGCCACGGTCATGAACCAAAATATCCAAGGATTCTTGCATCTGGTTAAGCTGTGCTTTCATAATTCCAGTATTCCTTATACCCAAGCCTGGAAGTCTTAAAACGAATTGATTTATTAATTATATTAAAAGGTATATTTAAAGGTTCATCTTTAATAAACTTGACGACGTCTTACTTGACGTCGACGAGGCGCAAGGGGTTGAAGGAGTTGTTTGCCTTGAGATAAATACAGTATGGGGCTGTACTTCGCTTTCATTATAAACTTCCGAAGGCTCCACAACATTGGGATTTGTCAAATATCTCTCTTGTGATTCGGTAATCTCATCTAGATCACACTGGTAAATTGCTTGGCTGGACGACGTTGTCACTACTCCCAGGACATGACTGGGACCGGCACAGTTATTCTCCGTTTCGTTCAGATCAGTGCTTATATTATTAGCAATGGGGGGCACTGGAGGAGGTGGTAACGGATTCTCAAATAAACACAGATTAATTCCACTGGTTGTACCTCTTTTTGGGACTGAATTCCTTGCACCTCTAGCCTTCATGGTACGAGGCGGTGGCATTGATGTTTCCAGACGTATTCTCTTTCCTGGTGCGAAAAACTGGTCACTCTCGTCCTTAAGAGGAATTTTGATCATCAATCCCCAACCTTGATGGCTTACCAACACGCAGATGCCTTGATTCGCGAGTTTCCGGTTCGCTATTCAAGTCAGAGTCATCCTGAGCCTTGTCAATATATGCAGCCGCGGCTTCATATGAATCTGGAGAGTAACATCCATTAGCATATTATGTAGTGCAAAATCCAACAAATTATTGCACAATGATAGTGTAAATTGATTTCTTAAATACCGTAATTTTTTAAAACTGGCTGGATGAGAAGTGAATATATCCGGTCTTGGTTCCTCACATTTTGAGATTGCTTTAACAACTCTAATAGAACTTTTATAATTCGGAAACCAGCACTTTCCCATTCATAAATCTGTTGTTGCTCTAGGGGTTATGTTATGTCGCAAGGCCCAAGTTTGAAGGGATTGCTTCAAATTTGCTATGTCGCTTGCGTGTTTTGTCAAATAGGTTCCACTACTAGAAGATGATTCCGAGTTTATTGATATTTCACTGCAGGGGGTGACTTCAATTAATTCTTCACTTATTTGGTTGTCAGCTTCCGTTTGTTGTTGGTTAACACTGGTAGAGCAGTATAATGCTACATTGTCACCATGGTACTGTGTAGAATTACTGTTATAAATTAGTTGTAGAGATTGAATATAATTTCTATTAATTTTTCGCTGAAATATTTTGCAACCTTTATTACTCATATCGAATGATAGTACAAAGCCTACGATCACGGCAGTAGCTAAATCCCAAATGCAATATGGGAATGTATAATTTAGTATGGGCCTATGGCATGAGGTTTTGTTTAAATAAGATTTGAGTCCCACCATAGACGATATGATGGGTAAAATCAATGTCTTGTGAGTGTAGTACTAGATCTATGTTGAGAGTTACACGGACTGACACGAGTTAACGTCTTCTAATAGTCGTGTAATATAACTCTAAAGTTGGTAGCTTTGATTGATAGGTACTAAACATGTATAACTCGTGTACATAAACACCAAACTTTGTTGGTACGAAATTTCGACGAGTTTCTCCAAAAATACACGTGTTTTAATCTTCAATGGTTGTTCGGGACGTATATTTTTTAGCAGGGATGATAAATTTACAAATGGAAGCTTTTCATTCTGCTTTTGTGCACGCTTCACTGTTGGGCAGAAGAATATGAAAGTAATCCTAGTTAATTTTTTGTCCAGCAAGTTTACGCATAACCTCAGAATAGATTATCCATCATGCCAATAAAAATACATATCTGTTGTCATCATGAGTCATTCATGATGTATGGTTTGATGAGCAACGAGGAAAAAACTACATTACAAATTAATTCAGAAAAATATTATAAATAGGTAAGCTTGTTTTCTAATAACTGCATATGACATAAATGTAGAGTCCGACATTATTATTTATAACGAAAGCCCTTATCGTTAAATAAAGTGGGATGTTTAACAACATGAGTTATTATTTTTTCATAGTTTTGTCCACCATTTTCCTGCTACAACAATGATAACAAATTGTTGCTGGTGCAAATTGGAAAGAAGAATGAGTTTCATGGAGAAAGCGAATATAGCGTAGCACTCTTCACAGGTTGTAAATCACAACAACTCAGTTTACCTAAATGTTTGTTGTAAAAACCTTGATCAAGGTCAAAACACAAACTTGTCAAATTTATTGAGATAAGCATAAAACTAATAACTAATTGATATACCCACATATTATTATTAATGTTTGTGACAGCGATCTTATTTTAGAGTAGACGTATGACCTTATCTTAAGTATTAACCCGCCAGTTATTTTTTTCCAACTTATTTTTTTCCTCAACTGGTAGTAGTATATATTCCTCTACCAAATAATCATTGAATCGAATGATGGTTTTAACGTCAAACAAGAGCATTTACAATTGTACAGCGTATATTTAGCTTGTTTCCAGTTAAAAACTGAGATAACTCAAAATTTGGGAGAAAATTAAATAATTTTTTCAAAGGTATGTGCATAAACTCAAGCATTGAATTTATGGTTTTCCAAAAATCAAAAATTTGGCTAATATTTATTTAGTGTGCATATTGCTTACATGTTATCAGGTGACTTTCCATTTCTTGCAGTTTGGAAACAATGCCAAGACAAGGCTCATATGTGAACAATGCCCAAAATCGGGCCCTTGGAAGAGTTGGAATGTCTTATGGATCTGCAGTTCATTCATCATCCGGCTCTTCATACTCGAGCTCAAGTTACGGCGGTGGGTCAAGTGGTTATTCAGGGACATACGTGGACAATTCCATGAATCGGTCACTAGGAAGAGTTGGAATGACTCATGGAACAGCAGTCCATTCATCCGGCTCTTCATACTCTAGTTCCGGTTACGGTGGTGGATCAAGTGGTTCTTCAGGGACATACGTTGACAATTCCATGAACAGATCACTTGGAAGAGTTGGAATGACTCATGGAACAGCAGTCCATTCATCCGGCTCTTCATATTCTGGTTCAGGATCAACCAGTTCCTCAAGGACATATGTAGACAATCCCATGAATAGGTCCCTGGGTAGGGTGGGACTTGAACTAGGAACTGCGATACATTCAAAGAGCTCTTCATCTCGAGGTTCCAACTCCAACACTGATGGTGGTTACTCTTCCAAGTCATCATCAACAAATGTCTATGTTGATAATGCTATGAACCGTTCACTTGGCAGAGTTGGGCTTCCATTGGGTTCCGCAGTGCATTCAACCTCACGTAGCAGTGATGCTATTGTTATTGCTGCACCTCCTTCAGGCAAGGACGGTGCCAGTAGAAGGTGCTATGTCGACAATGCATACAATCGGAGGTTAGGAAGGGCAGGGAAGCCATTAGGAACTGCTGTGCAAAGTTCCAAAAGTCTAACATCAGCTTCAAGTGCTGGCCCTCGGCGTTATGTTGATAATCCAATGAATAGACGACTGGGGCGAGTTGGGAAAATAGTTGGCACTGCTCCAGTTACAAAGGGCAACATGTCCAGGGAACTACACTATCATGAGGATAATAATGATGATGATGACTGTAATATGGCTTACCGCCAACTACGTAGACTTGATCCAGAGGTAAATTAGAACAATTTATTTTCTTGACTGAAGAAAACAATAAGTCAATAAATTCTTGTATTTTTTGCACCGCAGGATGATGACCTGGACGAAATTTTGAACTATATCGCGAAATGTCAAGAACTCTGCCAAGATAATCCCGAGGCAAAGGCGCAATGTGAGAAAGCCAAGTTTCCATTATTTTTTTCCCCTCTCCCCAATTTATGAATGAACAAATAAAACAGAGCTTAAATATATGATTAAATGTTTTTTTCTAATGCCTGCCTGTAAATCAGGTTTGCGAGGATTTTGAGCATTGCAAGATTGGCGACTTTGGTTGCACCCTCAAAGACGATACAAGGTCATCATCTTCTGTGGCTGATTTTGGTGCTGTTGGCACACTACGCTACAGCCCTCCGGAGGTTTTGGAAGGGGAACGGCTTACATTTGAGGACTTAAAGTGTGCTGACGTGTACTCCACCAGTATTGTCATCGTGGAACTACTTACAGCGAAAGAGCCGTTTGACGGTTTGAACCAGCATCAAGTCAGAAAAGCGATACTTAAAGGGGAGCGACCAGCATTTAAATCAAAGCAAGGGGGAAATGTAGAACCAGAGCTGCAGCGACTGTTGGAAAAGGGATTTCACAAGCATCCCAAAGAACGACCTTCAGCATCTTTGATGCTTCATACATTTCAGGATATCACCTTGGACTAAAAGGTCCATTTTATGGGGTCGCTCAGTAAAATGGGGACATACATATACATATGTACACAATGACAAAATAAACACGATATAAATTGTATTAAAATCGTAAAAATTAAAAAAAATTTGATTCCAAGTTATTAATGCTTTAAAGCTTTCAAAAGTTTTTTTGAAATGCTGAATCTTGATGAGATGAGTTTGTTTAGATATTTGCATTTATCACATCATCACAAACTATTATTATAGCGTTTCTGCTCTTAGATATATATGGCCAGCAGACTAAAGAGTGCTGTGTGCTGTGTGCCGTGTGCTGGAATGACTGAGCCAGACTAAAGCATAAATTTTCACGATGTTTCAACAAGTTAGCCAAAACCAAAACAGATGAAAGTTACTTAATGAAGAATCATAATACAAGCGAATTTCTCGGTATATCTATTGCAAACTAGGCCGTGCAATTAGCATTCATGACTAATTAATTTTTAATTGGCATTGTTGTTTATTTTTCAATGAAAAAATATGAGGACAGCGGACAGAGAGGAGAACAAAGTGACAGTTTTTCGCTTTATAGAGTGGATGCAAGCTTGACAACAGTAACAGCTGATTGTTGCATTCCCAATAGTGCATGAATTACATTTCTGACAAAGAGAAAGAAGTTCACTTCTTTTGGTTGGTTGCAATGACAGCCAAAACCCAATTGGAGACAAGTTTAAAGCGTGAATTTCATACCAAAAATAAAAAAAACCAAAGTGAACATCAAACAAATACAAAATCAAATGATTATAAAGCTGGAGTTTATTGTGCTGCATGTTAACATGTAGCAGTTTCCATATTTTCTTAAAGGAAGTAGTATTACAGTTATAGGATATTTACATTCCGATCAAGTTAATGTCAATTTTCAAAAGACAAAATGGATCAAGCTCACCATCATCACAGGAAGCAGGAAGCTGACATTTTGTCAATTCCTGAGGAAGTTGTAATAAAAAAAAATTAATTATTACCGTAACTAAAATATAAAATGCATCTAAATGTGAGACCCCTTTTTATTAAGAATTTATTGTAATTGATTTTCTCGTAGGTGTATGGTCACATATTCCCATATCTTCAGTTCTCTGACCTTGTTCGCCTTCGCCGGGTGTGTAAACCCATCAAAGAATTTACTGATGAATTCATCCGGAACAACTTTACATCCTTTGAACGAGAAATTAACGAAACTGATTGCACATTCGGAGATTTTGTACAAAGGAACCTTCCCACCACCCACATTTTTATTAACAACACAGGACCCAAAATTTATGAAGATCTAAATGTTCACAAGTTTTTGGAGTTGTACGCGGACAAAATCACTCATTTACGGGTATCTCACTTTTCAATCTGCTCTAAAGACGGGGAAGCCTGTTTCTTCTCTGCATTCTTAAATCTGGAACATTTGGAATTGGAGTTTACTGACCAAACCTCATCACATTCCCAAGTACCTTCCAATTTAAAAAAGCTGAAAACTTTAAAATTCAATGAGATCCATTGCGGCGATAATGTTTACGTTGATACTGTATGGGACCAAGGTTTTGGCTGGGATTTGATTGAATTTTGTACATATTTGGAACACGTCAAACATCCACTCTACAGAAATGACTCTAATGGATTTTCTGTGCCTCCGGGTGGTCCATTTGGTTGTGTCATGGAAAACATTAATGTAAGGCAGATAACAAGTCAAGGTGGTCTAAATGACGAGCCCAATCTAAAGTTTTATGATCTGGAGAAACATGAGTATCAGCAGGAATGGTATGGATTTTGGTATTGTCGGTTGGCTAAGCTGTGTTACGACTGTGGGATTAAATTATTGAACGTTAACGCCAGCTTACATGCACGGATGTGGGCTGTATTTGGGAATTTAACGGGTGCCGATAATTATACAACACCGTTGGTCTCATTAATTAATGTTTGTGACTACCTTTTTTTAAATGAGCTACCTAATCTTGAGAAATTAATTATTAGAAGCACTGCCGAGTGTAGTTTTACAGAGTTGTGGGCTGACGGGGGGTGCGAGGAACCTAAATGGCCCAATTTGAAAACAGTTGACGTGACAATTGATTCAAAGCACCTTTTTACTGATCCGGAGACTTACGAACGAACCACTAGAGAACTGCTAGATTTTATTTTTGTTGGAAAACAGAGGATTAATCTTAGGGAATTGCGGATTCGGTTTCATGAGCGGGGAGAGACAACTGGAGCTGATCTTCCGATTCCAAGATCACTTGATGTTACAATGACATGCCCGAACATAACCAAGCTTTGGCTAGCAAATTGGCTGGGGTCAAATGAAAATGTGGTCACGTTTTGGGAGGAGCTACCTCATCTGGAAGACATAACTTTGGAGGATTGTAAAATGTTGGGGGATGAGGCGTTTCTTGGGGATCGCCGGGGGAATCCGATATTTTTAAAATTAGCTGGTTTGTTATTTACTCACTAAAATTTATTTTATGATTTTAACCAAAGTTATGAGCAACTGACATTATCAATTACATTCTTGTTACTCTTAATGAACCTTAGAATTGAAAAGTTTAAGACTGAAGGGATTACACCAGATGCCATATATCACTGATCTCAGCTTCAAGATGATTTTTCGTCATTTAAAAATCAAGCAATTTTATTTGGAGAGTGAAAAGCCGCTGATCTCGGTAAGATAAAATGAGTGAAAGCGTGCAAAAATATGCATAGGTAGTATGCACCTATGTTAATGTTACATTAACTAAAAAAATGTGTTTATTTATGCCAATAGGTTACCACAAAGGGAATACAAGCCTTGTTGACTGGCAACTTTAACAACTACGTAGAAAAGTTTCCATTTGTTGGATGGTCCTTAGATCGGATATCTAAGGAGGCCTTTGCTCAACTTAAAGCTCAGTTTAGAGCCACACACATGCGATAATTAGCATAAATTGTTACCTTGTAAACTCTGTAATTTGAATCATCAACCTGGTGCAAGTAAAAATAAAAAATAATTACATTTCACCCATTTTGTGTTTTCCTAACTACATTCAATTCATTCCAAGGTAATTGTTTATCGTAGATTAGCTTTCTCCATTGTTATCATCATTTAGGGCGCTCCAAGTTTGTGTACATATTAATTCAATAGCCCTCGATTATTTAATTGATTCTTCACGGGTCAACTCTGTTAAGCACGTTTTCAATCTCCAATGTGATATATTTAGGGAGACAAATTTTTCTGCTGCTTTATTGCTTGTTGGGAGTATATGAAATAATTGCAAGTTTGACCAGAACAAGTGACTCCCACCAATCTACTCAAATTATTATACTCTGGGTTTGTTTGTACTTGCAGCAGCAGCAAAGCAACAAGAAAAAATGCATTGTAGCAACTAGCAAGTGAACAAGTTTGTAAAAATGGTAATTTGTTTGTAGTTTAATTGATGAACTGTGGTCCAAGCAAATTAAAACTGTGGATTCATTGTTTTATAAGAAATAGTTCATGCGTTTGTCGGTTCATGAAAATTTGCAAACATTTTTGCATTCATACTTTTAAAAATATCTTACCTTGTGCAATTAAAAAAATGCATTTAACTTGTTCGCTTCTTGATTTATGTTTTCTTTTGAAACGTTAATGAATCTTGCCCATACTCAATGATCCAATTCTTAACCTGGTTTTTTGTGAAAGCCGGGATAAGCTATCTCCTGGCCTGACAAACAAAATCAAACTTGTTCTGGGGTTCTCCTATGTATATGGCTTTTGATGATACGGGCTACTGTAAATGTTTTCATATACACGCGATTAAATGATATAAAGCATCATTTTCTTTGCTCTTGTGCTTTTGGCAGTCTTACATGCAAACCTACAATATAATGTAATGTAGTGATGTAGTTTAATGTGACATTGAAGTGATTGAACAAAATGCTAATGAGTTCATAATTTATCTCATAAGAAATCCATCCACGCGTTTCCAAATCAATATGCATCATGAGTATGACCTACCAAATAGCTAAATTAATATCCTTATGTGTATTGTGTGATGTGTCGTTAAATTTAAATTGCACAGAAATGTATGCAGCATACGTAAAAATGTTAATGCATTTTAATTTTTAATAACAATTTTGAGCGTTTCTTTTCCGCTAGTATTATAAAATGCAAGACAAACTTTTATTGATCAAAATATTCATCCAAATACAACTTTTTTAAAGTCGCCCACCTCCTCCACCACCTCCTCCTCCACCACCACCTCCTCCTTCACCACCTCCTCCTCCACCACCTCCTCCTCCACTACCTCAATAACCACATATTTCAGGTTATAATTATATAGTATCAAATTGGACCGCAAATCTTACTTAAAAGTGTTATATGCACTTATCGTTAAAAAAAATTTTAATTATGAAAATTAAATAATTGAAAAAAATTAGGCTGAAAGTAATTAGTTTTACACTAAATTCATTATTATAAATATAAATAAACATTTTTATTTAATCAATATCTTGTATGTGTAAAAAAAATTTGACATGATGTGACCCGCAACTTAAAGAGTCAGTTCTGCTTAATTCAATTTTACTGTTTGTTTCATTAAATTTTTCACCTTCCGACCGCATTGGATAGTACCTTCGTAAACTTTTAAAATCCTCTTCACTCGCATGATGTTTTAGATGTTGATATGCAACAGTTATTAAACCAGGGAAAGTGGATCTAAATACTGTACAAAACTTTTCACTACCGATCCTTAACTTAACGCTTAAAACATACAATTCATGAAAGTGCCTCACAAAAGTAAATGGGGTCCATGAGGGATATCTCTCTAAGCTAAAACTTGTACCATTATTTGCATATTTGTAGTTTCTTAAAAATGATTCATTAATGTTGCTACTAATATATAACATGAGAGGCAAACTGGTAGTACTACGCAAGCACACCGAAGCAACAAATAAGAATTTGTTCTGTGTGTCCAAATCCCAAAATGAGCAGATGGGCGACTCAGTGAATTGTGGCCGAGGAATTGACAGTTGAGAAGGATATCCTTGTATTTCTAACTGTTGTGGATAAGCTTCCAATGATAATATGTTTGCCGTTCTTAGATTTATGCTACTGGCTCTGCTATGAGGAGCTCGTAGTTGACGAATGACTTCCAAAATTTTGGATGTATCTGCATTCCTGAAACAGGACTGTGTTTCTTGGTACTTTTCCGTGGTCAAGATACAATGATTAACGCACAAAGGCTGAACATCCGGCTTATTCATATGTCTTCTCAAAAATTGAACCAAAAATGGTACCACATCTGGAGAAATTGACATCATAAATTTGGCGTATTTCTTTTCATCAAGTACTGGTTGTTGGTTTTCGCTTGTCTCAATGTCGCCAGCAATCACTGCCTCTTTGTCCAAATTATAAATACTTTTATCCTTTATTCCAAAAAAGTTCCTACCCTCTGTCTGCATTTCCTTATAGTGGAAATGTTTGTCCCTAAGAAACTTCAAAAATAAAATCAAGGATTTCCCAACTCCGTACTCAACCGTTGCTTTTCCCCTGTTAAACAGCAATTTTTTTAGGTCAAATCCTTTCCCCTCACAAATCTCTTGCCAATTAAATTCCTGACCTGATGTTTTCTGGCGTTGTTTGAAAAATGCGACAAACAAATCGTCAACCATCTTGGTTATCCCCTGTTTGTCTTGTATTTTTTCATCCGCTGTTCTCGTATCCGCGACTCTTTTTCCCTTTACCTTGTACGCTTTTTCATCTTCTAAATGTTTTGGTTCGTAGCAGATTTCTCTTGCAAAATCAAGCAAAAATAGCAGCTTCTTTTTCCAACCCCAAAACATACAATGCTCTAGTATTTCAGAAATATCCGGACGAGCCTTTGGACAGCAATGCAACATAATTGAGACCAGGTCACTTGCAGCAACGTCGTTCTCCAGTTCAATTGCTGGAGATTTGGTTAGCATTTCAATTAGTTCTTCTTCAGAAAGCTCAACTTTTCCTTTCAACGTCAGGAAAGGGTGGCTACCTGTTGAGAGCGCGAATAGAATTAACAATCCAAGCGAGTATATATCCAACATGTGGGTATTTATGAATTTTTCACGCTGTAGATACTTAATTGCTTCTGGTGCCATGTAGCGAAAAGTTCCTTTAGCGTGGGAATGTGTACCAGTGTTGTCTTCATTTCTTACTATTTTACTGACACCAAAGTCGGCTAATTTAGCAACTAGATTATTTCCTTCCTGAACCATCAAGATGTTTTCTGGTTTGATATCCCGGTGAATGATCTTGTTGTGATTTGTGTGGAGATATTTTACAGCTTCGCACATTTGACGGAGCCATGTTTTGACTTGTTTTCTTGATTGGGTGAAAGACAAAATTTGTTGTTTAAAGGTCCTCGTGGCATGTTCAAGTACCAGAAACATGCCATCTTCTGGGTCATTGTAGCAGTCATAGATGCGAATAATGTTCTCCTTGTGTGCGATTTTCTTCCAAATGTTTATCTCGTTTTCGGCAACAGAGTTGACATATTTTGGATAAATATGCTTTACAGCGACTTGAATTTTTAATTCTTCATTGAATCCAAGGTACACTTTTCCAGTACTACTTCGCCCCAATATTTTGGAAGGACTATATATTACGTTCGATCCTGCTAATTGGACATGGTCTTTGTATTTTTGTTTGAAATCCAAATCCTCATGTTTTGATATGTTATTTCCTCCCATTTTCCTTATTTACTGTCTTTTGTCTTAGAGTTGATTTTCTGAAATGAATAAAAAATGTATTTTAGAGTAGTTATTACACAAATACAGTTGCAACGTAATTATGTGGTTGTGTGGAGTTGAATTGTGGTACTGAATCGGCACTGTCGATGGCCGGCTTTAATTTGTTAGTATACTGAATAATACTGATTGACTTTTGACTATATCAAAAAATCAATGTCATATCATACCTACATGTTTCGCACGTTTAATTAAAATGAGTATACTTTTATCAACAATTTTAACCGTTTTTCAAATAGTTAAAATCATACTTATTAATTAATTCACGCGTAAGTGAACAGTCATGAATTTTTACCTAGTTGTTGGTTGCATGGATTCTCACTCCATGAATTTACATGCATACAAAAATGTAAGTGGAAGTTAATGCATTTGCTTTGTGACACCAGAAGTTCCGAAACTATAAGAAAAACCAAATTGATTTGAGAAACAACTACATTGTAATAATATGAAATATATTATGTTTCTTAACTATTTAAGGAGAAAACAACGGATTTACTGTTTCTGAACAGTGGTTAAAAAATCTAATCCGTGCTCAATGGTCCATAGTTTGTTCTTTCGTCCAAAATACAACAGAGCTGTTCTAGCTTCAAGAAAGAAGGGATTTCTTGGGTTTGCAACATAAATTAATCTGGAGAAATAAAAATTTAGTAGTAATGTCAACAAAATACCGGGATATTTCATTTATTTAATTAAACATTTAAAGTTGTGTAGGTTAATATGTTCCTCGTAAATACAAGCAGAGCGTTGCTTGCTGGTGGAATCTCCATTTCGATGGTCAATTAATGTGTGGACTAGTGTTTTGGTGATTTGAATTTGAAAACTAAATCCAGCATAGTAATAATAGTTAACATCGGGGGAATTTAAATCAAAATATGTTTTCTAGTGTGATAGGCGCATAAAAGCAAATTGACTAAAGCATAATATTTACCTTTTTGTAGTAGTTTATCTGTAGTTGATTACATGTATCGTACACTTAAATCTAGAAATATTACTTGTTTTAAAACATTATTAGGGAAAGGAAAACAGTCTCAAACATTGCTAAAAAATCCGGAAAAATTTACAAAAATNATTTACCTTTTTGTAGTAGTTTATCTGTAGTTGATTACATGTATCGTACACTTAAATCTAGAAATATTACTTGTTTTAAAACATTATTAGGGAAAGGAAAACAGTCTCAAACATTGCTAAAAAATCCGGAAAAATTTACAAAAATTGTTTTGAAGAATTAAATGAAAAATCTCACACCCAATCAGATTTGATCAAATATTTTGACAATCACAAATTTATGAGTGCCAATTATATTCACTTTAATTCGTTTCGTACTGAATCCTTTATAAGTAATAATTGTAATAACCGAAATAATAAATTATATTTTTGTAGACAAATAGGGATGGTTAAAGTATTAAAAGTATTTAATGCTTTAGTCGATAATAAGTCGAATGCAGTTCCACTTGGCTCACATTTTGTAAATAAATGTTATTTCCTGTCAAAAAACAGGAAAAAACCTGATAACGTTATTTATTCTTTACATAACGTCGGTAAAAGGTTACTTCGATAATCTTGAATTCTCAATTGTTTTACTCAAACATGTGTATTTTGTCGTAACTTGTTGGCTTGCCTCGTTGAACAAGTAGCCCCTAACTTTCTCATGCTACATAATAGGTACCGCACTGAGCCTGTTTCGTTCTTCATTTTCTGGAACTCTGAAATGAATTCGAATTCAAATACTGCTGTTAGATTCTATTCAGTTATATCTCTCGATGCACAACCAGAGTCACTGTCGCTTATGTAATGATGGGAATTACAACCAATTTTTTTTTTGATACATAAACATAACACAGCAAAAGCAGGTAATTTGGGAAGTCGTCAAAATGTTTTCCAGACAATTTCTCTGTTGCATGCAGCAACGGTGAACGGGAGTCTGTGTCATAAAAAATATATTAGAACGGACAGAATGACAAATGATGTGAAATGATATGTGATATATAGGTATATAAATATTGAATCGGATAAATTATCATTATTAATTATATTAAATTAAAGAAAAATTATCATTAAGATTTTATTAATATTTTGATGTTTGTCAATGATTAAATTACTACATGATTAAAATATGCTGAATATATACATACATGGGCCCTCACTAGATATCTTTATTAATCGATAATACAAAGTAATCGGTAATTGTTGAAATATTATAATTCTGACATGCCGTATACATTTACATACGAGTAAAACTATGTATCCAAAGAATTTACGGTCCCATGGTCATTTCACTATTGACGCCTAGCATGATGCTTTAAGGGGGATTTCATCCTAGTTTCTAGGCTGATATTATGTATGCGTCGTATGAAATCAAAATGGCCAATGGCATAAATTTATACATAAATTCAGCAAATTATTATTTATTGACTTCTTTCAAATCTACATACAAAAATAACAAAATGGTAAATTGTAGAAAAAATGTGCGAAAAAATTATTCAAAATTTTGAACATGCACATGCGAGTTTATCCAATTGCTAATTCCGACTTTTATTTAAGCCCACCAATACACAAGTGGTTTTGTTCCAACTTAATATAAACAAAAGATAATAAATGCAATGCATAAACCGATTACAATGCTACGATGACAAATAGCATTAGAATAAAAAGCTGCTAAAGCTGTACAGTAGAATAAAAAAGTACGTGTATAGTCAGTAAGTAGTTTAATGAAATGTCAAATTATATGTTCCAGTCGCCCCTAAAAGTGGTTCTTGTTGTGGCCCAGTTTCAGTTGATTGATTAAAGTATAACATGAACTATTCATGATGAATAAATGAAAAAAAAACAATAACTAAATACATTTATAAATTTATTTGTTTTGCTAATGTGTAATCTTTACATTTGGCTGATAAGGTATCAATTTTTTTGTAAAATTCTTCCTCAGGGATATCAGAAATTTTGTGTAGGCATTCATCACACTCGCACCACTTTTATTTTTGTGGCGTTTTAACATTTTAAATGGCATAGCAGCGCACCACAGCTTCAGAGGCGCCATTGCACATTGGGCTACTGTAAAAGAATTGTCAGTGGGCTGTAAGCCCCCAAGTGTTTTTCAGTTCCAACACTGACAATCGCTGGATACTCTACTGGACTGTAGTTTACTGCTGGATCGTTAGCGTAGACCACTCTGTCACCAACTCGAAAATATTTGGCTTGCTTGCCAATGATGACATCCTTTCCAGGGCGATATTGGAAAATCATGTGACCTTCAAACATGAGCAGTGTATTGTGGTTTGTAAAGCTCAGAGCAATAAAGTCTCTGTTTCAGTTGCCTTTAATGGTAACAGTGAGTAGGGCAGAATGATTATCCAGAATCCAGATTTTCAATATGTGCACAACTTCTCCCCCCGACAAGAGTGACC
>JAHZNC010000234.1:0-14874 GCA_027744095.1 Zhuqinia jingwanae
GAAATAATAATATATATTATATGCAATGCACCTACATACATACATGTTATCATATTGTCATGTTCTTATGATTCAGTACATCCGTACATCTTCAACCGTCATCCATCATGCCCCATGAGCACCACATAGAGCAGGTTTCAAACGCAACCGAAAAAGCATAACCCCAAAACAAATAACTATTTCCTCTTTACGATTATCATCAAAAAACGCAACCTTTTTCCCATTCTATTCTCAAAACTTTATATATATTATTGTATGTAATTATGCAGGAGGAGGCGGAGGGAGGATGCAGAAGAGGAGACAAAGTTGTCAGTGCCAATATATACCACCGAAGCAGTACTACAACAAGTAATAATAAAACTTACAACTTCAATCTGTACTGTATCAACGTCAAAATCACAAAACATTTTTTTTCTCAATATTCCTGCCACTCAAAAAATACCTATTTACCAAACGAACACAAATGCATATATATTTACCTACATGCCTACATATGTAATATATTTTAAAAATCTGGCAGACTCATTTTACCTATATAAAAAACCCTGGATATGGTGCTCTATTACGTACCTCACTCCTATTACACGTAGCTTTAGTAGCTCCACAAAACTTTTTTTTTGCTCATATGAACTTATGTACCAGACTAGAGAGAAGAGTGTCTAAGTTGAAGTATTTTTTGAGAGGGAACAGAAAAAAGAAAGTCATAAGCTAAAGTGACTAACGCTATGGCAGTATTGGTGGCACAAACTTATATATTATTCAATGGAGTGTGTGTTCCACACTATATTTATTTATACATATATATATCCAACCGAAAAGCCATCATATTACTTTTCCACTCCTCTCCTCTCCTACAATTTCCCCTTATTTTTTTCTAGCAGTAAAACTTAAACTTACTCTATCTATTGGTGCTCTTTGACAGCAATCATATTTTATAGCAAAACAATTCAATGACTTTGCATTTCTCTTGCTTGACTGCTCTCTGATATGTATTGTTTTCGCCTCAAATCCCTTTTAACATGCTCACGTACTTTTGCACTACTCTACTACTCTATACCATGCCATGTCAGATATAATATCACAAAAATGAAAACGAGTCTTCCAAACACAAAACTTGCTCTTCGTGTCCTGCCCGCTCATAACCATAATATATATATTATCTTTTTCTACCTCTGTTTTTAAACTTTCGATTTTTTTTTTCATCAGAAGAAACTTTACTTTTTTTCTGTTCGTTTGTTTTCTTGGAAGAAAATGTACACTAGATTAGCACAGTAAGCGCGTTTTCTAGTTTTTTTTTAGCAAAAAAAATGTCATTGTCAAAAAACACCTTGTGTACAGGAAAATATAATATCAGCAGGAAGAAAAACTGACAAATCGAGCGAGTTGACTTTCTTTTTTCTTTCCTTTTTTTATGTTTTTGAGAACGCGACCGGCGGGGGAGCTTATAACTAACAAACTCAAAGAAAATATGAAATATACTACCTATAATGCTCACTTTAAACTTAAAGTAGAGAGAAGTGCAAAAAGAATGAGCAAAAAAGAAAACATACAGAAAAGCGTATCTTTATCACTATTAGACTTACCTCAATTAAAACCCCAATTGTCTGTTACATGTGTGACTCGTTGACCAAGTACAACGAACCGGTGCGATGAAGAAGAAAAAGGATGCAAGCAGCAGAAGACCTTTTTGTGGATATGCCCCACCATCCAAACAAATACATACTTCTCGCAACAACCTTTTATAACGAACTTTAAAATTAAACGTCCCGTCATTCCTTTTTATGAACTAATTTTTTTTTTCGGAGGTCGGCAGTGTAGGAGTGGCAAATAAAAACTTGTAATATGTAATATCTCTCTGCCTACTGCCTCTCCGACTATTTCATATACCACACCGTCTCAACTATTCTTTATGTTCATTACGCTGATATTATTTCACTGATAACAGTGACTCTCAGGACTTCACTGCATATGTTATAGGGATACTTTGCTGATATTGCACATATAGTTTTTTTTATATCCATCTCTCTCTCCCTTTGAAGATTAAGTTAGCTCACCTTCTTTCATATCTTCTGCTTTTCACTTTTTCCGACAAATGCAAATAGCCCTTTTCTGTATCTCTCCAATATTTGAGTACTCTCACAATATACACTAGTATGCAATGCAGCAAGCTGATATAACACAACAACCCATCATAAGCTGTGTATATCTTAATACCATTTTCATGTCACTTATTTTTTTTTACATATTATTATTTTATAATAATATATTTCACTTCTCTTTCTCCTTGCTTACCTACATATATATGGCTACTAATCTCTCACTCACCATTTGTCCTGGTTAATTTTACACGGGCCTTTTTACAACATGATTTATATATACAAAAGTACAAAAAGCGCGCTATAGAAATGATAAATCAAATCAAACAATTCTCTCTTCCCTACCTATCCAGAGACACATTTACTACACACGGGAGAAATAAGGAAATGCATGAAATCTCTCAAAATGAAAACCTTGGATAAACACCGTCAAGTTAAATCCTTTTTGTTGGTGTCTGCTTAGTAAGAAGGACACAAAATACAACTCAAATATATATAAGCATACATGGAGGACGCTTCTACTCAAAGAAAAAAGGCATTTTACAAAAATTCACATTTTTTATTACTTATTTGTGTAAGCTTATACATGCTCAACATAACAATCTCACCACCGCCGCCACCAACAACTACCACAGAAAATGACGTATATACCCACACAACCCTATTAACCACCATATATTTAAGTACATAAGTATAGTACAGTATATTCACAATACATCTACATATATGTGTATAACAATAATAATAATGATATAGACGTAATAATAATATAAATAGAGAAGAGAGAATACTGAACAAAATGCTGCTGACGCATTTAACTTTTACAGAAACATAATTGCTTACGACGTTTTTTTTCTTCATTCATGTACATATCACATGGTGTTTTTAACTCCATTATATTCGTATTTACACACATGGTACTTTACTACCATACTTTCTACTTTTTTGAACCATTAACATTTTGTATGGCTTGGTAGAGTTTTGTTGAGATAAAATTTACATAATATTATGTGTATGTGTGTTATGGCACTTAAAATTCAAAAAGTATTTTTTTTTAACAAAGGCATGCTAACGCATAAAATTCAAGTCATTTTATATTCTTATAATAATAAATGTACTTATCATCGTCTCCACCACCACGCAACACATAGGTATATATCCTTTATCTGCTTCTGCATCTATATTGTGTATCGGAATATTATTATATATATGTTTTATGACATGACTACCCGAAAACACACATTTCATGATGAGGCGGCAATGATGATCGTAAGATGAAACATCCGCTCATTTCAATATATAACTAACCGTGCAGAGCTACTTGTGATTGTGTCATTGTAGGACTACATATAGAAGAAAAACGTGTGTAATATAATATATGAATCCTTTTCTCGCCTCACCTGCTTCCCCCTGTCGATGACAACTGTATTGGAAGCCCAAGTTGTATGTATTTATTTTTTATGTTATGCTGACATGAATTGACTGAAGTATATTAAAGCATGTAAAATAGGTATATTATATACCTATTAGATTATAGCGAGAGCATGTACAACCTGCATTGTAGTCATCATGAATGCTATATTGCAGTTTCTAGTTGATACTTAACAGCTGCAAAAAAATGCAAGCTTTTTGTATGAAACAATTAAACGTAAATGGTTAGTACAGCAGGTAGCAGGAAAGTCACAACTTATTAAGTAAGTAACTAACCTACATTTCTTAGAACGCTTCTAGCATTTCGAAAATGATGTATCAGAAGGGGGGACAAACTGTAGCCCACAAACAATGCATCCAAAATATTTTTTATTGACAGACCGTCAACCGTAAAACTGATCTTTGCATCAGTAATCATACATCATAGTACCTTTTTCATTTCTCCCACTTTCATATCCTCTGTCCTCCAAACTATTAACAGATCAATTTGGTTCCAAACTCATACACTTTATGAAACATAAATGCATATTGTACCATGTCGCATACACGTCACTTTCACTTGTACTGTGCTATGCATTTACTTGTCAAGCGACATAAATATTATTCCAATAAGCACATACACCAGGTGGAGTGATTAGTGTAAGAAGCTAAGTGCAACCTTATAAATTCAAATTTAGAGGACCCCATTAGAGCAGCAACCAGCAAAAGAGGAAAAAAAACATTTAAACAGTTGTTGTCTATTGTTGATTTTATATGTAAAGTGTACAGTTTGTGCTGATGACAATGACTAGAGTACACACCAAAATATATACTTGACTTAAAATAACGAAAAAAGAAACACCTTTCGTCTGCTCGTTTGTGTTTATTTTACTTTGCGAGATACATACTTATGAACAAGTGTATTGTAAGAATATTATTTATTTGTTACAGCTCAAATAAGTAAACTATTAAGCTGCAGCAGCAGTAATGTTCGTTATGGCAGGATACATATTCAATGTAGCACATCAACCTACTGTATAAATACGCATTTTGTAACGAGTGTCTTTCTTTCTTTATTCCGTTTATGTTTTCATAATAATTGTCATCATTTCCCAATCTTAAAGCAAGTATGGTTCTAAATGCCCGTTGTCATCGTAATAATTGTCACATTCGTCACTGAATGAAAACCACACAAAAAATATTAGTAGTGGATGAGAGAGGAGAGAAATGTAAAAAAACGTTCTGAGCATATACATAATTTGTCACATAAGACACAAATAAACTGCCTAGTTAAACTAAACCAAGTTTAATAGTAAACAAGGTAATGTCCTTCAAAAATTCAAATGTCATATTACCGTATGAAGCATAAACCATGATGAATGGGTTAACCCTCACCTATATACAGTGAAATATGGGAAAAGATATTTAAACTAAATGAAAACATCTACATTAATAAATTACACAGGTAATTTTTTAATTAATTCATTTCAACAAATTTTCATCAAATTTTGATACATTATCATTGTAGTCTTTTTTTAATAGCCGAAAAGAAACAAATGAGCTACTAATTAACACAATGCCAAAATAAATTTGCTTGCATGCATGTCGTTGACATCGTGTTTTCCACATAAATACCAAGAGAATCACGAGAGGAATCACTTTGTCATTTCGACATGACTGCAACACGAGAATCCGACACCAAAACGCACAACAATATAAAATAAAAATATCCACCTGTGCTCCAGTCTCTGTGACTCATTTAACAAATTATGAAAATACATACCATATATACATATAATAATAAGATATATGATCATTACTATTACCTCAATATAAGAATTTCATTCTTTTAGGTATTCTCTTAGAAGACCCAAAATGTAGCAGTCTAAATGAACAGACATTTTTGTGACACGTTCATGTAACATATGCGTAAAAGTAATTTCAATTCTAGACATGCATCATGCATTGACATTCACTTCGGCTTTTTTTTTGGTTTTGTTGACTTTTATCTTTGTCTGCTAGAGTGGAGTAAACTAGGTATAAATAGTAAGTATTTGTGCATGTCAGATGTGTATGCATGGAACGAGTAACTTATTCGTGGTATTTTTTTCCTAGTCTTCTGCGTGAATGCATATCATGAGAGAGAAACAGTAATTCAATTCACACAAAAAATAGCTCTCATATTAACGAGGATATTATATATATATGGGGCTTGTGCGAGTAAAAAAAGCTCAGGAATCAAGCTGATAAACGCTGCTGCCACAATGTGTACAAAATTGTATCATAAACTCTATAATATATTGTATTGTATTACCTCATATTGTGCAACCGGATAGTCAAGAATCGAATGCTCAAAACTTTCATGCAACCATGCTTCAATCCAACTTCAATGTTCAGTGCAAAATAGGCATTTAATTTTGGAAAGCATGTGTGTTATATGAACAAACTTAATAAAACTCAATCATATTCTTCTTCAGCCGTAAAAACGGATAAGTGGTGAGGGAGGAGCAGGTATACACAGTTCATCATCATCATATAACATTTTTCAAAATCTATTGCTATACAGTTTTAGCTGGAGAGACCCGGACGGACGAGCGCAGACATGACGCATAACACGTATAACGATATGTTGTATTAGACAGATATGTTGTACATGCCTACATACATAGATACATATATTCTTTTAAGAGGATTTAAATAATGTGTATATGTATATATTATACGTGCTTATTTTACGCTGACAGAGGGGTAAACAATCAAAATGTTTCAAACAAAAAATGGAATACAAGTTTAGTAGACAAGCCAGTTTCAGCGTTAAAAAATGCTCCATCCTAATTTATTAGAAAGCATATACTAACCAACCAAAACGAACTTCCATTTTTAATATACAGGAGAGACCCGGACGGACGAGCGCAGACATGACGCATAACACGTATAACGATATGTTGTATTAGACAGATATGTTGTACATGCCTACATACATGGATACATATATTCTTTTAAGAGGATTTAAATAATATGTATATGTATATATTATACGTGCTTATTTTACGCTGACAGAGGGGTAAACAATCAAAAAGTTTCAACAAAAAATGGAATACAAATTTAGTAGACAAGCCAGTTTCAGCGTTAAAAAATGCTCCATCCTAATTTATTAGAAAGCATATACTAACCAACCAAAACGAACTTCCATTTTTAATATACAATTATGCATAAATTTCTGTGACAATTCAATTGAAATGCTTAAATGTGACTTTTCTAATACTGTTACCCATGCGCTGACGTTATTTTAGCTTTCCGATTTTACTAAAATAACGACGGTTGTAGTTGTGGTGGAGAATCAGACAGGTAATAATGATGTGTACGTATGGCAAAGTTTTTGTTTGAATATGATAATATACGCTGATCACTTGGCATCGCATCGTATACCGTCAATGTATACAAGGAAACAACTTTTTATGTCCAACAATAAATAGAATATTGAATATATGTCCCGGACCGACCACATAATGATACCAGTGTGTAAATATACGATGAAGAAAGAAAAAAACGCATATGAATAATGAATCCAAATATATACTACATTCATATAGGAAGGAAATTATGTACTTGGAAAAGACAAAAGTCATGCTAAGATGATTTCATTTGGAAATGTATATATCATTCATACATACAGCAAAATACAACGACGACGACATATTGGTAGCAAAAGTAAATGAATATAATGAAAGGCACTCTAGCTGGTTGTTAGCACATTTATCATAATATGCTACACAACAGAGACAGACGAGAGACATTATACAACCTGTATTTGTGTGGGTAGTATACATATACAAATAGTTATGTATGTATATAGAGGCCATATAGCACACCCAAATATAATATTCAAAATAGCTATAATAAGTATGAAATGTAGTACTTACTTATGTTTGGATGGGCAAATGTTTGCTATTCACATTATGTGTGCATGTTTATTTCACTTAGCCAATAACAGGTTCCAACTCTCTTTACCTATCTCTCTCTCTCTCTCTTCTCAATCCTTCACTTGACTGTCTCCTGTCTCCCTTCTACTGATATACAACAAAAAAAAGACAAGGAAGCAAAGACAATATACATACGAAGAAGAAGACAAAACCTATTATTATTATTACCACCACTACTTATTCTCCTCTTCTATTAAATTATACATGCATGCATTGAATCGCTCTTAGCTCAGCGCTGCCGAATAGGTATATTATTAAACAAACCAACTTGAGCGAAATGGTTCACTGGTAGAGTTGAAGCATTTCTAGGAACCAACCTTAACACACACACATTTTTTATATACTACACCACGACAATACACAGTATTATCCTGTGACTATATCATTTAACCACATGAAGGAGACGAAGAAGAAGAAGAAAGACACAAGCATTTACACGAACCGTGCACTACTCCAGTTTGCTTTCCTAGTTTCTACTTACGATAAATATTCATAAGCAAGCATAGAGCGCATCTCACCTACGACATATACCATATATACGTATTACCACACGGCCGGGTATTTCATTTCCAATTTACCATACACCTTTCACATATCCCATCACAAACAACCAACATTGTTAATCTTTTAATATTCTTCCATATTATATTGGGACTTCCCCAAAATATATATTGGGAAAGAATGGGTAAAAGTATGATTTGAACTTTACATGTCTTGTTTTATCTGTCAAACAAGAAAATCAACAATGTTGCATAACTTGTAAAAATATTGGGCATAACAGTAATGGACAGTACGCACATCAGACCAGTCACTCGTGTAAAAAAAACGATACAATGTGAACGAACGCCACCCACTACGAAAAGGTAAGCGGCTTTCACAATTATACGTATTGCCTACCTGCAAATCAACGGAAAAGTGAAAAGTCTTCAAGAAGAGAAAGTATGCATACCTACGTCGTATTTTGAAGCATATATATCATTTGATATCAATGCACAATCTACATACTTCCACTATTATATATAGAAGGAAATATAAACCTTTTATCTTATGATATAACTTAACCGCACCTATAAAAATATTACAATATATGTACATATATGCATGACTATTACTTACGAACGAAGCTAAACCAGTTTACGAAATTTGTTCAAATCGATATTGATAAGTGCATCACGCACATTGGATCGTGAAACAGACCGGATGAAGAGGGTGCTTTTGATGAAACATGCTTGTATCATCATATAGAGAGGTGGAAATATGTACCTTGTTAATATTATTACCACATTTTATACATGATGTATGTATATGTATGCTTGAATAATGTACATATCCAGATACATATGCCAAAGCGGAGTAATAATATATAGGTACATATGTATCTCTTGCCATGCAAAAACAAGTTTCCAACAATTTAGGACGTAATGTGGATGCTCATCTCATCCAAATTTAATGTGACATCAGGAACTCGAAAAGTCAATCAGAAATGCAATTCATCATGTTTCCAAAAGGAAATTAAGAGAAATTTTCTTGTATAAAGCCAAGAAAAAAAATTATATGCTTTCTTCTCCGCAAATAAATACATACCACGATGGACGATTACACCATACATACCTGCGTATTATTGTGCTTTATAACTTGAAAATTGTACTAGCACTAAAGTTTTTCTAGAAAAATCCTGCACAAAGTACATATTTCTTGCTTTAAAGTTTTGTTCTCCTTCAGACCGACAATCAAGCAGGCAGAGGAGAAAGCTCAAAGAAGCCTCAAAATTCTTTAGAAAAAAGTAAGAATCTTTTTGATCCGTAAAAAAGCAAAGATTCTGCTGTTCAGCAACGATAATCAACTAATAAAAGAAAAGTACAAAGCAACACGAACACCTACAACAACGCGAGTTGAAGTGTACATCAAGTTCATTGAGAATGCTGCCACTCCTTCTTAAACATGACGATGATGATTTTTGGACGATGCGAGTACACGCAACCGTTTTCAAGGGTATATATATATATATATGTATTACTACATACACCTTTTACCTTATATAAAAAAAACTATGTTTATTTCATTCAGCTTTTATAAAATTCATGCTCTATCCTAATTCTTCCAGCCATGATGATGATCATTACCACTGATCAAGTATGCATACCGAACAACACTACTACCACGCCAAATCTTGAGACTTTTGGTAGTTATCCCTACTCACGACGACTACACTGTATATAGTATAATGAGAAACATGCCGGTGCGGTGGTCGATTTGACCGTTAAGACTAGATACCAGCAGATATTACCACTGCTACACCTCGGCATGAACACTTTCACTATGGTCTGCGTTTAGCGGAGCTCTGGTAGAATAGAATTCAGACTGAACACTTAATCAAGTATGCTCCCCACAAAGCCTACATACTGAATACTGACGGTGAGTGAATGAACCCCAATCATTTAGCATTTAGACTTATCTGAATTTTTCTAAACCATGCAATTGGAAATTTGTTAGTGAGAGTAGTAAAAGAAGTAGTTGCAGACAAAAAAAATCTGGTGTGCGGTACAATGATGAGATTCTATCTACAGCTTCTCAGTATCACTCCCTGTGGAGTTATTTGACACTTACCATGGTTTACAGCTTTCCAACCATAAAAAACAAAAGGTATGGATGATGATGAAGATAATGCTAGTCATGTTAGATCATCACACCACCACCGACTACTACTACTGGTGTTAATAAACAGCATTAGATTCCCGCACCCATTATTTCCTTGCGTTTAATATGTATGTCGACTATAGAGTCTAGCCTAGTGCCTATTTGTATTTGCCCACAGCTTGTAATGAAGATGTTCCATGCTTACTTGATTTAAATCGTTGTTTGATGTTAGATATTTCGTGTATATGTCATTAACTTCCGATCTTGAAAATTTTCACCAATGATGAAACAAAATGTATGAAAGACAGCCCACTCACAGCATGACCACCTTTCTTATTACAACTGCACTGCAGAGAGATAATAGTGAATATCCACGTAAAGTTTATAGTACCTATGTATGTAGTATGTACATGATACATCTGGAGCCTTCGTGTGAATTATGAATTATATATTATGCAAATATAATTAGAAATGCTATGTAGTAGATAGGTATGTGAAGTATCAAAGACACTTTAGAGAATACTTACAGGGATGTTGAGTCGAAGCGCCTTCTTTTAAGGAGGACGATGATGATGATGACATTGATAAGGTTGTTATCAATATTGGTGCCAGCACCACTGACTTGACTGGTTTGCTGGAAACAACTGGCTTGATTTCTGTATAGAAAAGCTCAAAACTGTGTACTCCTTCCATTCCTTAAGATGCGAGAAAAGAGGATGATCAAATCAAGAAGAGCAGCAGCAAGAGTGCGGAAACAACCAGCTACGATCAGGATCAAACCACAACTAACAAGAGCTCGATACAAGCGCACCTGCTAATAACAATGTACGTGTACAACAAGCGTCCGTCCATGCGATCGCTCTATTCTTCTTCAACTACAAGCTCTCACACAATCAGGGAGAGAGAGAGAGAGAGAGAGAGAAGAGGAAACCCCTATATAACAGTCATTCACTCATATTGAACACGTAAAAAAATACACCGTCACCAGAAAATATACACACAAAAATCAAAAGAACCTCACTTTAGGGGAAAAACTGACTTAACTGACTGAGAGAGCTCTATCTACTCCTGCTGCTGAGTTAACAACGCTTACTTACTTACAGTCATCATCACGATCACTTGCGAGTTAAATATTTTTACTTTCTTGTAGAGTACGAGATATCATAGGCATGTGGTGTTGTTGTTTGGTGTGCAATATTATGTACTTCTCTCTAATTCACAGAAAAGCTTAAAAATGAGGAAACCAACAGAGAGAGAGGCTACTTTACCACTACAGACGTAGTAAGAAGTAAAGTAGCTTAGTCAAGAGAGTATACTAGTGAACAGTGATGTTCGTTCTGGCTTGAAGGTGGCAAAGCTAGAAAGAAGTACACAATCTGCTTTAACTACTTCCATGACTGACTCAAGTAATAATATGGCAGACAAGTCAAGTCAACTGGAGTGAGCGAAGCAAAAAAAAAAAGCTTTTCTCTTTTTCTTTCTTTTTTATCCTTCTTCATCAATGGATGCCTGCATACATTTTATTGATAACGTTCACAACATACTTATGCGTAAAACATGTTTCTTTCATCTGAGAGTCAAGAAAAAAATCAGAAAGAAAGAAGCGCAGACAGACGGTAAAAATTTACTTTCTTTCTTTTCCATCTCCCAATATCCTTTCCAATTCAAATATGAGAAAATGCTCCTGCTGGAAAACTTGACACAATGTTGTGTTTGTGCATGTGTACAATCTGCTACCCCCTTCGAGACCAGTTTAATATTCAATGCGTTCTTACAGGTATTTATAAACATATATTAGGTACATATTTACATACAATATAGTTCTATTGTTTTTTACAGAGAAGTGGAAGTGCCACTGCCTTTGCTACACATTCTTTCGAGTCAGCTTTCATACCCCAGTCGTCTACTTACTTACCTGATATTATATTGGTCTGTCAGCCATGCCACCAGGCTTTAAAAAAAAGTATTGCGTGCTTTTGAAAGATTTCCGTCTATTTTTTTCTTTACATATTCTCTATTATACTGGTTAAGGTAAAGAAGCATGCATAATAAATAGCCTGCCTCGTCTTTGAGTTGAGTGAATACCTTGCCATGAACTTATGATGTGAGTTGCTTAAGTATACACACAAGTGAACTTTGAAACTTATCTCCCAAATACGTAGCTTGAACTAAATAAAGTCAACACACAGTATGTCTGCTGCTGCTGGCAATTATATAATGCATAGGTAATATGTAATTCATATATCCCACACCATATATACTATATAATCCAAGAACAAAAATAATACTAGACATAACTTTTACACCAATTTGAAACAAGTAAATTTTTCTTTTCTTAAAACGAGAATGCATGTGAGTATCTACGCACATGCATATTATTACATTGTGTGCTTGAATTAGTCAGCATAGTATCAGTCTCGGAAGGGAATATTTTCTTCTTCAAAATCTATTCTTTGGTTTCATAATTCATGAGAAAAATAAACAATAAATGTGCGTGACGTATTAACCTGTAAAAAGGATGAGTGAATGTTTAAAGCACCACCGGCTTTTTAAAATGTTTACTATCGAGCCTCAATAATTCATGCAGGAGCTTGACATTTTATACTTTCATCATGTTCACGTAGGTAGAGTATTAAAGTTTATAACAAAAAAGTAATTGTTTTGAAATTTTTTATATTCTTTGAGCACAATATGGTATTTTAATACAATAAATGCCGACATGCACTTGTCATAATATTTTAAAATACACCTGCAAGAAAGTACACCAAAACAAATATTTCAACTTCCGTCCACAATGCATATTATACGTTCGTTTTTGTCCTTAAACGGAAATAACACGTTTTATTGAAGCTTTAATAGACTAAAGGCAAATTTAATCTTTATCATTCATTCTTCTTTTTGGTTTATTGATATATTATTAACTATAACTATTAACCATAATGAAAATATTTTCGACATTAAGATTTACGTTTGCTTATAATATAGCTGTGTGTATATTCTATGTATCTCAGTTCACCCCAACAGAACGCTTGTCATGCAATCCTGGGCAGGTTAAACCATTTTTTTGTAAAGTTCAGCAGTGCTTTAAATTTCATATAACACTGTTGTGTAAATAGCGCAAGAGACAACCTTCCTTCATTTTTTTTCGTTTTTTTGGATAGGTATATATATGTAACCTCAATACAGTGAATATCCTCTCAAACCTTCTCATAAGCCCATCCTGAAGCTATCTTATTGCAAATTGGATCATGTTTTATATAATTTATGAATTTATGATGGAACATAATAAACTACATAATATAACAACTATTTTATGATGCATAAAAGAATATTATTATGGATCAGCATCACTTCAGAGTGGGACAGATAATGATGCACAATTGAAAGTGTTAAAATTCTGTGTGTAGGGAGGGGAACATGTAGGATATAATACTATTTTGCTGGTAGTAGAAGGTGAATAATTTGATGAGCTGTTCATTCTAATCTGCCCCACAATATGAAACCTTATCTACTTTCAATACTTGCACAAAGACGATGAAGTTTTGCTATGCGTTGTGCTTATTGCAACTTTGCAGCCATTTCCAATTCCAACTCATTTTGAAACGACACATGCCATATTATATACCACATGCAGTACGTAAGTGTGAATTTACCTACATGCAATGTTAAAACTCTTTAATTCTAAATCCCTAAATCTATCCAATACTCAAATCATAATGGTTATTGAAAGATTTAATATCAAGATATTACAATACATTAACAGTGATACAGTTCCAAAAATACATGCATAACTTAAGTATAAACCGATGTAGCACTGTTATGCACAACCCTCACCCTATGTACTAATACTAGAACTAATACAGCAGTACTTATTGTAATTTATAAATAGTTAAACATTTTAATTATGTATTAAAACAAAACATTTGGGGTCGACTTCTGAAAGGCACCCATTTTTGCCAAGTTGCTTGCAAAACGTCAAAATGTGTCTAGCAAACAATTTACAAGTTTGTAATGTATACAGTCTGATGTGATAAAGTTCCATTTTGATACCTATATTACATGCATGCAGTACAGCGTTTCTAAATAAAAATGGGTAAACAATTTCACATTTCCAAATGTATATTATTATAATACATACCTATACAACGAGTGAAATGCCTGAAAGATTATTGTTATACCTTGCAATTAACAAGATATATGTAATACGCGAGTTAAGCCAACAGTTTTTTCTTTAGCCCGTTTACCTGCCTATTATCATTCAAGCACAACCCTACCAATATTTTAGTAAGGTGGAGTGGACAAGAATAAAAATGAATACACATAGGTACGTACGCATTCATATAGCATGGCGATGACAGAATATATTGAGTTGGAGGAGACACCATTTTCTTTACATTTTTATATTATTATTACTCATTATTAAAATTTGCGAGAATAAATATATAAAGCATGGTGTAAGAACTAGTTACAAATAGTTCAATTGCTGAACTGAATAACACTTCAATGCTTCAGAATAAAAAAAAAACATCTAACGAGGTACGGAACTTGAATACATAAGAATAATATAATTCCAGACAGGAAATAATATACCTTGCTACATTTACGCCATATTCTTAGTTTAATGTCCTTATAATTTCTTAACCAAAAAGAGTTACATCTAACCAAAAGGGTATTATCAGTCAGACATGTATTGCTTAGAAAGCAAAATTTTCAATTTGCACAACAAAAATGAGAATTTTGTAAAACAA
>JAHZNC010000235.1:0-10639 GCA_027744095.1 Zhuqinia jingwanae
TGGTAATTTGTGAGCATGCACATACCTATTATCTGTTTCATTCATCACAATTCCGCAAAGATATATAATTCTTGTGTTCTGGTGTTGATGATGATGATGACGATGCTACAAAAAAACGTGGTCTCATTTTTCATTCATTTCATCACAATCACGGTACATTCCTACCTACCCGCATAATATATCCTCTGACTCAAAATCAATGTAATCTTGTAGCAATGAGCTCATCAACTATTGTTCCTGGCGAAAACGTTCACAAAATGAATTGCCATATTTTTTCAAATAAATATCTCATCATCACTCACATTACTCTTCTAAATCACCGTTTCATCTACCTATTTAAATGCACGTACACATCGAGCGACGAATAATAACAATAACAACAATAAGTTGTTATTTTCCAAATTCTAAGTGGCATGTGTAAACAATGGGGCAATTTAGTATACTATTTTTTTAAATGTTATTGTTGACGTAATAAAAAAAATCTCTTATACACATGCGCAAATTGTATATTGGAAAGCAATTAGCGGAAGACAATATAAGTACATGCCCATAAAGATATACGCGACGCATTAAAAATTCAACGTGAAGCTCCACCCATGCAAGAATCACAAGTTTGGCTAAGATTAAGGAGGAACCAATCGCTATTCAAGCAGTTAAAAATGATTGATTGCTCTATTCAACCATGACAGTCCGGCCTTCTTTTCCTTGCAAACGAAAAATAACATCAACAGAGTATGTCAGCTTGTGAGACACGCACACTCGTTTGGATATATGCAATCTAACATACATACATAATACATTACTTACCTCAATATATCTTCTTGGTCTCTTGCTTCTCAACTCTCTTCCATCCGTGTCCGTGCACTTCTTCTTGTTCTTTTTCTTGGTATGGTACCGTTCAACCGTCTGTGTTCCTGTTGTGTACCTAGTCATCATATCACAACAACATCTATCTCTCTGCCACGGGCAATGTAGGTAGTCTACTTCTTTTTACTCTACTCTCTCATGATGATGATGGTGGTCAACAATAATAAGCAATATAATATTTTTTTAAAGTGTGAATAACATGAGTATTTATGTATGCACTTATTTATGTATCCACACAAAAGCAAACATACATACATGATACATTACTTACCTCAGTTTATCTTCTTGGTCTCTTGCTTCTCAACTCTCTTCCATCCGTGTCCGTGCACTTCTTCTTGTTCTTTTTCTTGGTTTGGTACCGTTCAACCGTCTGTGTTCCTGTTGTGTACCTAGTCATCATATCACAACAACATCTATATCTCTGCCACGGGCAATATAGTCTACTTCTTTTTACTTACTCTACTCTCTCATGATGATGATGGTGGTCAACAGTAAAGCAATATAATATTTTTTTAAAGTGTGAATAACATGAGTATTTATGTATGCACTTATTTATGTATCCACACAAAAGCAATTACACAAGTGCATATCAATAATTTTTATATATTTTTTTGGATAAAAAAAACTGAGCTCGTGACAGGTATATTAAAAGTTTTAAATAAGTGTATTATACCCATTTATCACGTTCCTCGCCTTCTTTCATCATTATGTATGCAATGCAAATGTAGATTTTTTTGGATACCATTGTACATGCACTATGCACACTATATATACAGCCATTTAAGAGAATGATGCATTGCTTTCCCAGGCTATTTAACGTGGATTTATTGACTTGCTCACAGCTCATGAGGTTACAGGGATTCTTGTACACATTTTTTTATTTACAAACAAACTGAAAAAACAAATTGCTTTTTTATTCCTTGACATCATCAGTCATTCCTTGTTCCTCTTGCTCATCATCACGTCATCTTATCCGTAATTACATACACATTGTATTTCAAATTGAGAGCAAAAAACTATAATGTGAGTAAAAAAAGGACAAACAAGGTTGATAATAAGTACATACAATATACCCGAGATTAACAAGTGTACTTCCAACAAAAAGCCATTCACCACAAACCAGCTCATTAATCCGCCAAATGAGCTCCGAGCTCAGAATATAAAGATAATTTAATGTGTCATTTTTACAATCAGTTAAATTCGCCAAACATACAATTTTTTCCATCTTTTTTATCTAATCTCATGTTGGATTCTCTGTAGTACAAAAAAAGTATAATAATATCAAGATTATATTTTTAAAAAAAGTAGCAGGAGATTATAACGTCTCCCAGATTAAATAAAGATTAAAACACAAAAGTCATTATACTTTTTTTTAATCCTTGTTCTTTCGCGTTAGATATATCTAACTTCACAACCACATGTTAAAACCACAATTTTAAAGATTTTGGTCTTGGATTATGGATACTTGGATACATGCATGCATACTTACATTAGTCCAACGTAAGTAAGAAGAAGAAAAAAGGATTAGATATTTTAAATACCTAACTACACCCATTTAATTCCGAATTAACCGTTTTCTCTGTTTATCTTTTTTCTGTGAAAACTTAAAAAAAATGTGTAAGTTAAAAAAAGTTAATTACACAGACAGAATCTTAAGAATATTATTGGATTACACGTCACACGTCAGATGAAAGAGAACATTTTATGGAGAGCTCTGCCGCTTCTGCATCATGGGACTACCTCATCTGGTTAATAATTGTTTTTTCTCAAATTTGAGTATATTATTTTATGTTGTCAGAATCTAATACATCAACTGAGAAAAAAATGCTCTCCTTTTTGTTCAGACGTTATTTTTTAATCTGATATGTTCAGCTAGTTCTTCTAAAAGCGGCGTCATTCACACTTGAACTTCGGATGTGCTGTTTTTTTAATTCTTCAAACTTTAAAAAAAATGGCATGATATCATTTATGGTAAAAATTTATACCATTATTACCGATGGCTAAATATAAAATCAAAACAATTATACTAATCCTTTTCTTCCTTGTTGAATTACTCGGAACTTGTTTTAAGTATTCTTTCCTTTTTTTCTTCATTTTTTGTAGTGGGATTAAAAAAAGGCAAGCAAAAGTATGTATGCAAACATTAATATGGTTTTGTTTGTTTTTTTACCGTGTGCATTTAGCAGTTTCTCAGTCGGCAATTTTTCCTGTAATTTGAGTATAACTACACGTTTTTCTCCCCTGCTGTTATAATTTTCGGGTTGTAGAGATTAAACTGTATTCTAATAGATTGTTACATAAAAAGGGATAGTTATTAGTTTGTTTATATTTTTTAATAATATCCCAAAGCAATTCTGTCTGATGATTATATAAAGATGATAATGATGATGAATAAGGTGCAAAAAGTTACCATTGAACAAAAAGTGCAAAAAAAAACTACTACAACACAACAGCTTTGTATAGTTCAATTCACAGCACGTTGCCGTGTTTGACCTGACGTACGGACGGACACGGTTTTGACAGCTCTCTCTTTTTTCTCTCTACATTTTCGCAGTAATTTCTTTGGATTAAATCTGAGTCACAAGAAGAATATAAATAAATAGTATGAAGGTTATCGTAGTAGTAGGAGTGGTGGTGGTGCGTGTGTAGAATGCAATTTAGAGCAAAAAAACCAGTGGTGGCAGTACACAAATTGTAAGTGTAATATACACTAGCCCATTGCACCAACACCACCACCACTACGATTAAGCGCAAACTAGGTATATGGATTGTGTGTGCGGGGGAAGAAAGAATAAGGAATCGGTTGACTGCGTGGGAAATTACTTAATTGCATATATGTGTTTGCATAATAATAGTTATATACAATGTTTTGAAATTAGATTGACTGCAATTACAGACCTGTTATAGATGCAGATTATTTTATTCGCCGTTTTTTTCCAACTTTAATCAGTATCATCATCGTTGAATTTTACAAACACACAGAAAAACATGAGAGATGATGATCAATGTATCATGTGGTTTTTTAAAGAAAAAGTGTAAAATATGGTATATGATTTGCCTCGTGCCGTCGTGCCGTGATAGATGAAAACGAATATTTTTGAATTGTAATTATTATTATTTTAAATGTTACATCATAACGACTTTTAAAATAAACATTTGTTACATATAATATCCCGAGCAGATAGATTTTGAGGTTTTTTCTTAATTTGAAGCAGACTTAAATTATGTCAATCACTTCTGGTTATCCTGCAATTTATACTAAACTGCTCGTGCTCATCGAGCAATTAAAATAATTATTACACGATTATTATTTTTTGTAATAGTTAACGGGTTTGGTTTGTTTATGAAAGGTAATATAATAATTTAATAACAGTACTTTATTGAGTTGTTTGTTTATTTTATTAGCTAAAATTATAGCCTGCCTGGATTATAAAAAAAGTACACGAACAAAAAACTCTCATATTTTTTTGCTTACTTTTGTTGGGTGTAATTTCTTAATCTCAATTATGACTTTATAGTTTTAATTCAGTCTGATTCGTCAAGACTAAACGTGCAAATTTATTTGGAAATTCCCAAAAAAAATTGGGTAAATATTAAATACCCATATTATTCAAACGGATATACGTACCTACATACGCAGCATATATACTTCACAAATACGTTACAGTTTATTATTATTAGAGTTTTTATAGAAGCAATGCAATTTTATTATTACTTATCGAGAAAAAAAACTCCTACCAACTACACAGATTTCTCGGTTTTTACAACAAGAATCCAGCAAGTGTCTCACAAAAATTATATTGATACTTGAAAAGTTAAGCCGATGAGCAAAAAGAGAGGGAAAAAAACTTTTTTAACTATTCCATAAACATTTTTATATCCTCTTTTCCCCGTACATTTACCTCGCGTAAAACACGTTGTTTTTAAGGAGATGGGAGTTATGCATGTACACTGTAGAAATAAATGACAAGACTAGACTTTGAGTAGACGATGAAGAGCTCATCGTGACTGCTGTAAATTAAGGGATTTATTATTATTATTATTATCATTATTAAATTTTACTATGCATTCACGTCACCACCGGCGTATGTGTAGCTACCGAGGAAGAAAAAAAATGTGTGTAATAGGTAATAATTGTTGCGAGCAAAAAAAAGAGAGAAGACAGAAAAAAAACGACGCGCTGACGATTTTTTTATTTATATTTTTGATGGTTTGTTTTGGTTTGAGTTTGGGTAGGTCACTGTATCTATTACTTTTATGACAGTCAAAAAAGATACTTTAGTTTTTTTACAGGTTGTATATTTTTTTGGGTTCAAGGTTAAAAATACTATTTATTGTGCAGTGGCAGCAGCCTATGTTTATTTTTATTATTTTGAACCTCGTAACGCATTCTTTTTTCTCTTCTTCTTCTTCTTCTTCTGCAAAATGAACAAAAATATTCAACTAAAACATGGCTCAGCTTATTTCAGTTTACAAAACTGTTAGAACATTTTTTTAGTGTCAATTTGAAAGCTATATAGTATGTATATTTTGTGAGTCGAGCTATTATACATAATATTCAAAATACAATACAGAGTGAGCAAAAGAAACCGAGCAAAAAAATAAATATCTAAGATTTTAACTTGTGATTAAAATGAGATTAATGGAAGAGCTGGGTTAGCCATTTAAGTGGAATGTGTATCACATTTATGATGTATATTGGTGTAAAGTAAAACTATATCGCTGGCTGTTGTGTTTAGTGTTCTATGATGTTGTTGATGAATGTCCTGAGAAAAAAATCATAATAGAGTTATTATATTAATTTATATTTATGAATCATCGCATACCATGCATACATCCAATACCTACATACATACATTGCTCTCATCGTGTAATTTAAAATAAAAACATCATAATAATTTTTTTTGTTCTTAGCTTTCACAGGTTAATAGTAAAAAAATATTGTGGATAAGATTATTACAACACGACTATATATTTTTTTTAAATGCGTAGCCTAAAAAATTATTGTACGTATATCGCACTAAATGTAATGATTATCATCAAAAAACGGCTACACTTTTTTGATGTATAAATATAAATCAAGTTACATTTTAATCACTTCATAAACTCACTCATATGTATAATGTATATGCATACTATGTATATATACTTCTACATATTATATGTAATGCACGCAGTTAGAAGAGAGCCCATTATAAAACAATGGAATAAATGGAATAAAAAATAGTATATGTGAGTTGTGTGCATGTTGTAATGTATATAGTGAGGATATGAGGATAATTTTTAACGGTAGGATAACTGCAAGAATTATTATTATTATTTCCTTCCTCCGCAGACTGGCTTAATTACCATTTCTCTCAAGTCAAGAGAATACGAAAAAGAAGAGGAGCTATATACACACAGCTCTCCGACGATAGCTACACATAATATAGAAAATCATGTGAAAGGATGAGATGTATTTATGTGTGTTTTTTTTTCTTTGAGCGTACGCGTAATATTTATTATATGGCTTGTTGTTTGACGATGTAATCCTTTCTTCACAGTCAACAGTCAATGTAAATATAGGTATATGGATGCATGCATTAGTGTTTTTTTTTCTTTGAGCGTACGCGTAATATTTATTATATGGCTTGTTGTTTGACGATGTAATCCTTTCTTCACAGTCAACAGTCAATGTAAATATAGGTATATGGATGCATACATTACTGTAGCCAAGCTGCTTGATTACATATAATATCAACTTATAGTAAACTTGTAATTGTAAACTCCACTTGAACTTTAAACTGAAAATGATGCATTTTTTGATTTTGAATATTGAACAGAAAGAGAAAAAAATGTACATATAGCAAGCTGAGCAGAAGTAGAGAGGCAGACAAGATGTCTTGTATATTTATATATTTTTCCTTCTTTCTTTTGATTTAAACTTTTAAATCCCAACGTAATTACTTTATTAATAATTTTTTTTATATTTTACTGCTCTCTTTTTCTCGCCATAAAACTCCACGTTTGTAATAAATCCACTGAGTACATGGCATAAACTAGCTGTAATGATAGCGCTAGGTGATACAACATTATTATTACACTCCCTAATATATACATATATTCAGCAGGTAAGAAGAAGAAAAAAAGGAAATATTATAGCGTTGTTTTAATTATATACCTACTTGTTTGTTATAGTAAAAAAATATACAGGGATTTTTATGCACATTTTGTATACATGTATATTATTATGATGATGATTGTTTGCATTTAATTTGCACTTTACTAATATGCACTACATGTGACGCGATGATGAGGATATAAAAATAAGAATAATAATTATATATGCATACCATGTAGGTATTTGTAATGTATGTATGTATATAGTGTGCCGTCCTTGCACATATTTTAATTGATGCCGTGAGTGGCTTTTATATGATTCCTTTAAAAAGTCATAAACACTTTTTTATACGCACATAATTTTTCTCCTTATTTTTTTTATTATAATTACTGCTATTGACATAGCGGTGTTGTTGTTGTGATGATGATGATGATGATGGTGGTGGTGGTGGTAAGAGAGAAAAAGTAAGTTGGCGGACGAGTATATTATCATTTTCATTACCGCCATCATCATCATCTTCAATCTTCAAAGAGAAATATATAGTAGCACAGTAAGACGAGGAGAAGAGAACCCTTATTAATTAAAAATGTTATTATTAATGTCTACTTTGCCAATAATAACTTGTAAACAATATTCATAAAGTGGATTATATGATTATTATGAAGATATCGTATTACAGTTTATATGATCGTGGTTGTTGTGATGAGGCTAAAAAAAACTATGTTCAATTTACTTATTATTGGATTGGTGGTGGCAGTGGTGGTATTGTGGCAGGAGGAGTAGAGCCTTTTTGGATGTAAGGTTGTGCGTGGGTATAATAAAGGAAATTTAAGAGAAAAATGACTTGGATACAAATAATGAATGAATGAAGTATACGGGTTTATTCATTAAAAAATGAAGGATTTAGGTAGGTATATATATGTATCAAGTGGGCGGCAAAAATACATAAAAAAGTACCTATTTTTATATCTAATAATAATACTTGGTTTAATTGGCACTTTTAAAGTTTATACACGTCAATTACTAGGCCATCAATTAAACGCAACTTTGTAATTAAATCAATAAATATGGCCATTAATTTTTTAAGTGCCTTTAAAATTTTCATAGGTTTTTAATAAGCCGAGGTGCTAATTGTGGTAGTGTATTTTTTTGCTTTCTCAGGTTCATTTCTATAATAACAATTGCTGTACTCGTGCACGTTAATACTACCCTTCATCGTAACTAGGAATCGAAAACAGTGGAAATAATATTAACGTCGCACTTTATATACAAGGTTTTAATTCATCCAAAGCTATGGTATTGATAGTGCTTTGTAATTTTTCTTTAAACTGACAATTTTAGTATGTTTTTTTAAATAAAAAACTATTTACGTTATGCTAATAATGAAGATGCATAATATTATTTTAAATTTCCGTCTAAAATACTAAAAGGAAAGCCACCAAAGAAGTAGAAACGTAAGTGGCTCAAATGTAAATATTCATTTGAGAATCATGTAGCTTGAAATTATTCTGTCCATCAAGTCCCGTTCATTTAAGCTGATAAGCGTCTTCTCCACGCCCACAAATCATGTTTTTTTGAGCTTTTATATATATTTTAATGCTCTCACCGTTTAAAAATCCGAGCCGCGAGAGAGATTCATCTTTTTGATATTTGGAAAAATGATGCGAGTATAAAAAATAAGTAAAGTAATCATTTTGTGTGGCAACTTTACTTGTATATAAAGTTCATTACCACGAACAATGAACACTGTCTACCAAAAAATATATAAGAATACACTATACACTACCCAAACATGATGATGAACTTCCTCTTTCTAATATGCCGTAATTTGATTTAATTATCATAGCTGTATGTATTACTATACTTACATCGATACAAATCTTGGCCTTGGCATTCTATTTTTTTCTAAATATAATATCAAGTTACTCCATTTTGGTACTTTTATTTTGTTGTGATTATTTTTATGCCAGTTTTCTCACTTGAAAATCGGGTTACATAGGTCGCACTTCTTGCAAATTTGTATGATGAAGCATAGGTATTTTCGAGAGTACACTTCAATTATGACCATTATTATATTTTGCTGATGCTACCTACTACGTCAGCATAGAACGCTCTAAGTGTAAACTATTTAGTATATGTCGCTTACATTGTACAATAAGTTTTTTTTAGAAATCATCGATTTAAATTTTTTAAATCAATCAATTAATATGCATCCAAACTGGTTTTTTATTAATATCTTTAATAAATTGGGACTATAATATAAAAAATCGACTATAGATTGAGACTAGGAATAAAATTATTAGTATTTTTATTTTTTTAAAGCAAACAGTTTATATTTGTGTGGGAATCAAAAGAATAGAATGTTCGAAAATATAATATTTTATTATTATTATTATTATTATTGTGTATAAATATGTGAACTACTCCTTAAGCAATAATTTCATAATTTATTATTACAGTTTTACAGTTCACGACTTTGCTGGCTCATGCCTGCCACCTGCTGTGTAACAACAAATTTGCGGATCGTACAACATAAAAAAAATATATATATATATTCAAAAAGGTGTACAGCACACAGGAGATAGGAAACAAGCTGTGTTTGTGTTCTTGTTGTTATTTATTTATTTAAAAAAATATATTTGTATTGCGATATACACATGATACATTCTTCTTACCACTTTCAGCATCTTTTTTTTTCTTGATGAGATATAATATGTTATTATGATTTTTACTCGATCATATTAAGTTCCTAAGTAATTTATGGAACTGCTTGTCGTGTCTCCACTATTGAATAGCTAATACCTATATATTGCCATTCCAAACACAACAGGAACATAACTTTAATTAGTTTCCTATTGTCAAATTGTTTCATTGTGATTTTTTTGTTATTTTTTTTACAATAATAATAATAATGAGTACAATGCTAAAAAAATTAATTAGGGATGATGATATTATGCTGCTGTTGCACTCTTGTTAAGCCTCATTATTGCACATGTTTGCATACAACTGCATTGACAGTTCCGTTGTTGTTGCTGCTGCTGCTGCATTTTTATCGAAAACACAACACATCATTTTCAGTCTTTTGTTTCCTATTTTCTCTGTTTCATGGTATGTTAATCAGGTATGTATGTTATGTACATATTATGACTCGAAGGCATTGAATACGTAGCATCAGTAAAAAACATATATCCGAACAATTGTGTGTGAGTGTTACTGTAAACCACCTAATTAAATCAACTTCCGGTTGGTTGATCGGTCACTTTTATAGTTAGCCTGGCGCTGTCCTCTCGTCTCGTCAGTCAGCCGTAGTCCTTCTTACATACGAGAGCATCGCATGCTTTTTTCCACACGACGGTCGTTGCCGCCGCGACTACTGTATGTTGGTTGTATTGGTACAAGTAGTAGTAGTAGTAGCGACTACCGGCCACTCCACTTCTTCTTCTTCTACTTGCTGTCAGTCTAAAAAACGTTGTAATAACATGTGAGCTTGTTCACATCATCATCATCATGACATACTGTGTGGCTCCAACTAGACCAGCGAAAACGCTGCAATGGTGAATGGTGATGTTTCATTATGCATGTAAGTTTGTTTTAGGTCATGTCAGAGTTCTTTTTCAGTATTGAATTAGGATATACACATGAAAAAGTGACCGAATATATATTTTGTTGCTG
>JAHZNC010000236.1:0-11191 GCA_027744095.1 Zhuqinia jingwanae
GAAAATTTTCTGCTAATTATCGCAGCTGCGGATTCGTACAAAAATATATATGCACTTTGTAGATAAAACACGGTCGCTAATTATCAGAGATGTACCACAACGTTAAGTTTTACCACCTTGACAATGAAAATGGGAAGGGGAAAAAATTGATAACGTTTATGTAATGGTGGGTGTGGCTGGAGGTATAAATTATCCTCAGCAATTTGCAGCAGTCATCACTTCTCAGAATTTCCCAGCACAGCAAACAGTTACACTGACCAGCGCAAAACAAAATCAATCATGAAGACTTTCGCCGTCGTAGCTATTTTGACAGCTTGCGTTGCTGTAGCCATGGCCAGTCCAGGTTTGTGGGATTTTAAATAATTTATTTTCTAAAAAGAAAAATATTTCGTAGCTAATAATTTTTTAATAATTTTTTTTTGAATTGTTTGTTACAGTTCACATTAGTGCTGACTGGACCGCAGTTGCTGCTAAGGTTGGGGAACTGGAACAAGTAGTTCGTGGTGCCGGTGAACAACTCAAGACTATTGCCAACAACGACAATCCCATAGTTGGAGCTATCATTGCAGTCAAAGTTGACGCTGCTGGAATTGAAGCTACCGCAATTCTCAACCGAGCTAATCAGGCAGTCAGTGACCAGACATTAACTGAAGGTCAGGCTAATCAACTTACTGGGGAACTTAAGTCAGATCTTGGAAGACTGATCGGAAGTATTCAGGTCGACCTTGCTCTACTTTCTGAAGCAGCAGCCACTCAAATCCGTGCTGGGCATGTGGCCACAATTGATGCTGTCAATTTGAAGGCCAGAGAACTTGGTTTACTTTTGCGTCAACCTTAATCATGTTTTATTATTTCATTAAAATATTTCTTGAAATAAAATAAAATACATGACATTTCGGCAACAATGAAATATACAAACTCACTCAAATGTAAATTTTTATTTAAAAAAACATTCAAATACTAACTACATGTACATGTCCAAACTCACGCAAAAAACGTCCTGATCCTAAATTTCTTTTGAATAATGTGGTATGCGTGCATCTTTTATACTAATTGGGTAGCATTAATTACACAAGTGACAAAAAATTAATTGAATAGAAATCATAATGGAATGCAATATTGTTATGTAGCATAATGTACTGTTCTACACAAGAAAGCATACAAAGATACTTGAATTAGGGAAATACATATCAGATTACTTACTTGATCATAAAGTTTAAAAAAAATGGAATAAAAATACTTTCCTAGCTTGTATCATGTTTTGTACCCATGCTCTAAACACAAATAATTAATCAAATGATCCCAACAAAGTCATGCTATAATATGCAATAAAAATAAAAATAATGGTAATATTGTTAATTATATTATAATTAATCTAACCTAAATCTGATTAAATATTTGAATTTGATTGATTGATTGATTTGTTAGATAGTATTAAATTAGAGTTTGCCTTTACTACTGTACATTTGATAACCTACGATATATTATTTACCTGGGTACAAATATATAGATATTACAATTTCATTCGGCATACGTTATGTCATATTATGTTGTATCTGAGTCATTCATGGACACTGGTTTGTACCCTTTGACCGAACTGGAAAATAACAAATGAGTTTGATTGACAGGTTGACATAGTTAATTAGTCGTGGCTAAATTCTTGCGCAATAATACCTTATAACTTATGCAATTATGCAACATGCATTATGTAATGCAATGTAATTGGTAAGGAGGCCGTTGGTTACATTCACTAAACTGACATATAATTATGATTCAAGTGTTTTTTTTCTGATAAACTGCATTAACATGAGTACAGCTGCTACGTGTACGTGCGTAAAGAGAAAATAGGGTTGATAATGCATTGTCAGTTGTGTCAAATTATTTGAACCTTATTCGTCTCTCAAGTTTTTTGCTTGCCTATAGACCAGATGCACGAAACTTTACATTTCAAAATTTAAAGCTGATATATTCATATGCATAATTTGCACGTGCACTATGCACTATGTGCCGAAATTAAGGAATGTCATTTTATGTAATTAAAAAAAGTATTCAATTGATTGATTGATTATAATGTACAAGTCAGGCTTCCATAAATGATTAACACATTAGTGCTAAGAGAGCACACAAAAAGTCAGTATAAATAGGTGAGCAATTACTGATCCAGTCATCACTAACCTGCTATCCTTCCAGTTGACCAGACTAAGTAATTCAACAACATAATCTACATTCAACATGAAGGTCTTTGCCATTCTCGCTCTTGTGGCAGCTTGTGCTGTCCTTGCCTACTCTGCTCCAGGTACACATTTTTTACCACCCTTTTAAACCAATTCAACAAATTGAAATGAAAGTAGCCTAACATTTTTTTAATTTTTACACTTGTCAGCTCCCAACGCTATTGAGTGGCCCCAAGTTTCTGCCAAAGTCACGGAACTGAAGGATATCATGAGTGGTGCCGTTGAACAAATCAAGGCCATTGCTAGCAGCGACAATGCCGAAGTGGGAGAAAGCATCGCATCCAAGGTTGACTCAGCCGTTCAAACTGCAACCGGAATACTCAACCGTGCAACTGCAGCAATTGTCGCCGAGACACTCACTGAAATCCAGGCTACTGAGCTTATTGGAGAACTCAGGGGCAACCTTGCCAGACTGAAAGGAACTCTTACCACTGACCTTGCTCTTCTCACTCCTGAAGCGTCTGAAGTAATCACCAATGGTTTCGAAACCTTGTTCGATAGTATCGGCGCGAAGGCTGAAGAAATTTATGCTCTTCTCCGTGAACCTATTGTGTCAACAACGGAAGAGTCCTTTTAAATTATTACCTAACATACTTTTTGTATCTTAATTGGCTGTAACAAAATGAATAAGACCAACGTTTCCCAAATTAATTATTCAATGGCGTATGCATCCTTGTTTGCATAAATCACCATGGCAGCATAATATATCTTAGCATGCATACGTGTGATACAGTTATACAAAACTTTACTTTTGCTTCTTTTAGATGGATGAGGTAGTGACACAACCTTGATTAAGGGCTTCATAAAAAGGGCAATAACAACATTTATGCAGTTATAACTTACCTTCGTCTCATTCAACTCAATCTCGGGGTAGAGTACTGGTTTTGATTACATAAATTTATTTGCATGATTGAAAAATGGGTCAATTTTTTCCCCTAATCTCCAAGCATAATATAGGTAATTGTACGTGCCCTGTTCTGGGAACTAAATTTGATTGATTGACAAGAATAATTCTGGATTGGTTGATCTTTTTTTATGCACCTAATGAAGCGTTGCATTTTGCATAACAGAATATTTTTATATGGTAATTGGTTTATGTGACCATGCTGTAAATACCTACATAAGGTATAAAGTGTTGTAGATATGATATGATTCGGCAGTTGTTCATGGTTTTATCAGTTGTATATTTTTCAGAATCGAACGAGTGCAGTTGTATACAAATATCAAACTATACTATTCTCATTTCAAGGGCTTATCGATGTGATATCCCATGACAATCGCAACTTCTTATATCTTGCAATTATTGTAATAAAACCGGAATAGTAAGTTGATGCTCACTGATGGTATTACGCTTACGCTTAAGTTGGCTAAGGCTTATTTGCTCTATAGTACAACTTTACATCAATGGGAACAAAAAGCATCATCATTCATCATCCATTTAAAAAGACAACCTAAGATATATTTGTATAAGTTTACACAAATGAATAAACACAAACCCCGCTTCGTAAAATAAAATTATGTACAAAACATATTCAACGGTTGATTTTAAAATTTAGCTGCAATAATTGGCCAAATAAAACAATAATTAAATTTGACCTCAAATATTTTTGTCTGTTATATGTATCATGGGAACAATACGCCATATCACGTAGTATTCCATTTATTTACTTCATTTATGACCTGATCATGTAGACAACATATTTGATATATTTATTTTGGTAACATGTTTTTATAAAATGCGACAAACAAACACCAAACATTAAATATATTACAAATTTAAAATAAGGTAGAAATCCGCCAAAGGTTAACGCATTGTGCACGGGCTCACTATCGTATCTATCCGCATCCACTTTTGATTAGCCGCGTGTACATTTCAAAAACCAATTTCACTGTGTACTTTTATGATGTTTTGTGACAAAAGGGCTGCAAAAAGAGAGCTAGGCATACATTTTGAAGTACAAATTTCGAGTACTACTGCCTCGAGTTTGCCAGAAATATTATTACAAAAGATAAAAAGATAGCAGACCTGGTCGATATTGGCAGAGAAACTTACTTTCAAACTTATTACTACATTTTGCTAGAGGGCCACTTTCCTCCTTACCTTTTACGTCGCGTTAGAGGACTGGAGCATCTGGAGTTTTGGAGTGGCGACAAAATTTTACTGGAGGTAGTCTTGAATTTCGTCACAGGGTAGCAGAATTCAACGCTCCTACAATGTCAGGCAATATTTTAGTCATCTTTGCCGTTCGTTCTATGCATTGGAGCTAACTTTGCTTGCTCTATTTTTGCTATAGAAATACATGCAGTGGTTTTTAATATGACATGCGTCGTCATTATCCCCTTGTTTCAAATTATCAAACAAGCATACACTGTGTGTTGGAAGAGTTTACTAATTAGAATAAAACGTGGCGACTATTTCAATTTGGGAAAACATGAGTTTGCCATAAGGAAGCCACTGCAAGTTAATGTCAAGTTTTAGAGTTAGTTGACAAAGTAATAATAGTTAATGGGACAGTTTATTTAAATATTTATTAATAATACTGATAATTCTGTTAAAATGATTACAAGGAATTACTGAACACGTGAATATTATGTTTGTTTGAATAACAGTAATAGCAATGTTCATTTTTTTTGGTCTAAGAGGATGAGATGGTATGATATGTAATATCAAAAGGACACAAACAGACAGCCAGCGCAGTGGCATGGCATATGAGCGTAGTGCCTTCCTACTTGCAAGCTATATGAAACCAAAAATAAAAGTTATATCGTGGGAAAATTCTGCTCATGAGAACTCAGGAGAGCAATGCCACTCAGTGAGGAACAAGTGGAAATCTCAAGTCACCCTTGTAATTGAAACTTGCCTTCTGAAATCATCCTCACCATCACTATCACTACTACTATCAACATCAACACTTTGTAAATACATATAAGCCAAAACCCAAATCTCTTTGTTTTCCTCAGCTGCACTGCAACTGTGATGTGAGCGTCTGTGCCCTACATGCAGCAAGCAATGAAAGGAATAATGGGTTGAGATGAAAACATGGGAAAGGTAAGATTCCTTTTGTGCATTTAAAAGGGGTCAGGCGGTAAGCACTGAGAGCAATAGTGTCAACAAATAGTCCACTTGTTTACTTTTTTTGTTTTAATGAACGACTGAACGAGAACATATTTTGCACATTTCTTCGCTTCGGTGTTCTGTAACAGAACTTTTGTTTCTTTGTTTGAGTTTTTCTAGTCTCCTATCTCTCCTGTAATTCTAATTGATAATTATTGAGGAGGATTCCAGTTCGCCCCCACAACTAGCTACGACATTAGTCATATTATTATTGTCCCGTGTGAAATTGACATTTTATTTATAAGATAAGATGATAGTTGACCATTACAGGAAAGATTTTATGGATCATGTGATCGGACAGAGAGTAGTAATCTTGGCTCATCAGGATGTGGATGCTGTTTGTTCAGTTAAAATTTTAACAAATTTGTTCAAAACGGAGGGAGTGTCCTACATTCTTTTGTCATGCAGTGGGATAAGTGATTTGAAGGGGAAATATGATGACTACGCTGGACAGTCAAACACATTTATTTTGGTGAATTGTGGAGCCAACATTGACTTGCTGGAAACATTTGATTATCCGCCAAAGGAAAAGATCTTCTTTGTCATGGACTACCATCGACCAATTAATATCATTAATTATTACAACACTTCCAAACAAGTCAGACTCGTGTCCATTGCAGAGCCGGATGAGATGATTCCAGAGTTTGACAAGATTTTTTCTGAGGATCCTGAAATATCAGATGACTCTGATGATGAGCAGGAGGAACTGGACGATGAAATTGATGAGAATGGGACGACAGGGAGAATGAGGGGAAGAGCTAACAGGCGGGCCAAGCGTTTGGAACATCAGCAATGGTTGGAGAATCGGCGAATAATTCTGGCTAAATACAGATTAAATTCTTACTATGCCCGACCGGTAAATAAAAATTAATTAATTAACTTTCAATCAGTATAAAATTCATGGTTTTTGAAGCTCTGGAATGATTCTTTTTTTTGTATTTGCAGTCGGCGTTATATGCTCTGGAAATTGTGTGGGTTATGTCCCGTGATGACATGGATTCCATTTGGTGCACGATTGTCGCCCTCACCGATTCCCTAGTTTCTGGACGCCTGTCTCGTGAAAAGTACACCGAGTATGCGAGCACTGTGAATGACCACATCCTTCGCATTACCAACGCCGAAAAGCTGCCAAAAGATTGTTTGAAAATCCGGTTTGGAAGAGAACTGTACATGTTTTTGTACAGGAATTGGAGCATGTATCAAAGTGCTAATATGACGCCTTACATTGCCAACACTTTGAAAACGTGGACCTCAGATGGATGTCGCAAGTTTCATCTCATGCTCGCCCAATTGGGTTTACCGCTAGCAGAAGTGAAACAAAACTATCCAAACATGAGCATGGATCTGCGGGGTCAGCTGATTGATATGTTCTCCAGTGATATCGCGATTGAAAAGTTTAAGCTTCCTAATGTCGTATTTGGTTCATTTGTGGCGGAAATTGGATTCAGACCAAAATTCAACGCACTTGACTCAGGTCTAGCCACTCTCGCCGTGATGGAAGATCCAGATCCAACAAAATCCAGTGAAATAAAATTTCTGGATGCCATGAAGGTTCTCAACGTGCGGGATGCTGAGTCGTACAAAAATGGAATTGAAAAGGCGAAAACCATGCTTAAAGTCTTACATGGTCAAGTGCAAATGATGGTCGATACAAAACACATGCAGAAAGTTGGTCCATTTGTGGTAGTTCAGCTCACCGATTCCCTGATGGAGTTCAATTACTTTCGGCGACCTCCATCCATCCTTCTTCTTGCCCACTTTCTTCAGCACGCTGGTATCCGCTGTGAAAAGAGGAAATTGAGACAATATGCCTGGCTTGTTATGATTCCGTACTCGCCTGAATACTTCATCGCTGTCGGTGTCCAGCCGGGAGATTATGAAGAAACCGAAAAAAATCAGTTTGGGGAGGTTTTCAGAGTTTTAAAAACGAGAATGTCGGATGATATTGTGTTGGATTATTTTGATGGATGGGCAGCTCTTGTTAAATCAGCACAGCGTCAACAATTTTTGGATCAACTTCTAGTCGTATCAGAATGATAATTTTTTTCCTTCATGGAGACTTGTAGTATCTATTAATAAGATATACAATGTCTTACATTTATTATTATTTTTATTATTGATTGAAATTTTTTACTTGTTTTATTGCACGATGTTTTAATTTTATCACTCTTAAGTTTATTAAAAATTAAACTTTAAAGTACGTAAAATGTGTGAATTCATGTTGGATAAATAATGAATGCATCCTGAATCCTAATATTTTCATTGCAAATTATGTAGTGGGATGTCCAAATTATCTATAAAAATTAACAGTTTGCTTGCATAATAATGTTTCCATTATATATTGTATTGGGTTGAATTAAGGTATTTATCAATTTTCAATTAATTACAAATGACTATTACATGTTTTAATTAAATTACTGTAAACATGAGCACCTGTGATCATACCCAAAGTAAACTTCATTGTTCGATCCGGTAAACCTCACAATTTATAATTTTAAAAATTCTTCACATTTTAAATTGCCCGTTATAAATCCACGCCCCATTAAAACAATCAAGATACTATTTTTTTAAACCATATGTCCTAAATAACATAGTTTTTCGTATGCCAGAATGTTTTGTAAAAGTAAAATTGTAAAAGGACATACTTAGATACGAAGACAAAAGAAAGTTATGATTTCTAACATCAGTTGGGGAAAGTATCCACTTTTTGATACTTTAGATCCACGTTTGGCTACCCAAAAGTGGACACCAAGAATTCTCATCTAAACATTTAAAAGCAGTTACGTACGTATTTACAAATGCGATGCAATCTCTTGTACTTAATAATTTTATGTTGAACGTTGTATTTTGAACGGTGATAGAGAAATTTGTTTTGACATATTATGTTACGTTACGCATATATATTTATGTTAAATGTGCTTTCACGACGGATCGACGGACGGATAAGCAAACATGTAAATGATCCTCCAAATCCCCATGTCTGGCTTTGCGAAACTTTTGAAGTTTATTTATTTTAAAACGCCAAAACAGAATTTTGATCTGCCAAAGCCAAAAGTTTCTAAATTTTAACCATCTAAAAGTTCATATTTGTACAGTTAATATTATATTTTCAGGGCCTTTTGGTAAACGTACTATATAATTTGCATCATACTTGACGATCCGTATCCGGCCCCGTCAGGCGAGGGGAGGGGAGAAGGCAAGTAGACTAGCAGATGAAGACGCAGAATTTCAGAAGAGCATATTTGAAAGAGGTGAGAATGCGGTCATTCTCAAACGACTTCTTCAATCCAAGGATCCATCAGATCATACTTGACGATCCGTATCCGGCCCCGTAGTGCAAAAAGCGACCGACTTTGCCAAGCATAAAAATGGTGCATGTACGTACATATTATATTATACTTTCAAGCCAGCGTTACACGCTGGACCCCTTCCCCTGGTGTTTTAAAATATAATCCTCACTTCTACCCTATTTACAATTCATATTCCCATTTCCAGGATATTCCTAATGCCAACATATTCCCATTTTGCAACTAGTAGGGGAAACATATCATTTAAAAATCAGATATTTGCTAATTAGTTAATTAAAATATGTACGTATAACTGAAACTAACACGATTACATCTGAATTTTACTGAATTAGATGTTCATATATTTTAATGAATCTCGCCCAGAATTTAAATATGCGGATATGCGAATTATTTTTCTCCTGAAAATTTTGTGAATTTTCACAGAAAAAATTATAAAATACCACATGCGATAAAAATATCCAACAATGCGAAAATTAAAATTGCTCTTAAAAATATGTTCATTCAGCTGAAAATATAGCCTTATCATTTCTTTATAACATTGTTTGATCTTAGGATTACAATTTTTTTATCAATCAAGTAAATCTTGATGAGGTGCCGGCTTTGAACATACACGTTTGAAACATTTTAATTTATTTACTCAGGAATGGGACTTGTTATTTAAATAAGTTGCGAAGCTTGACTTTAATGATGTTAATACACGGAAACCACTTTTCGGTAATGTATAGAATTAAAACAAAAGAACACACAAACACAATTTGTCATATCAGTCACTGCACTGGTGAAAGTGTAACCACAGCATTCTAACATTTTTTAAACGTAAGCAGGTTTTTAAATTATAAACTTATATTATTAATTTAATCAGTAAAGCAACAGTTTAACTTCTAAAATAGGTGGGTTCTGTTCACAGTTCATCATCAATTACACGTGATTAAATTACATGTAATCTAATTGCAATTAAATTACGTGCAAAAAACTAAGTAATTAGCTCATGTAATTAATTAAAACCTAAAACGCATTGTGTAATTGTAATGGTAATTTATTGTATATTTTACTTGTAATTATAATTGTAATTGACGAGGGACAACGCCAAGTAATGAAATTACTCGCCCAATTACAATGCGTCATCTACGTGCATATTATGCATGTTAGATGTCTGTAATAAACGTCGTTAAAGGAATTTAATGGCAGCATAACACATGTGCGAGCAACCACATGCTTCTCTTTTACAAGTCAATGACGAATTTTGACTACTGAGAGCATGTTATGCTTAATATTCGGCATGTAATGTCACATTGTAATGCATATATTAATAGAAAGTAGATTAATTATGTTATGAAATACGTCACTGCATTTTGTCGTACAATTTTTAAACAAATTGAGATCCACGTTTGGAATCGAGTATGCAAATCCAAAACTTTTGATCAGAATAACAAAAAGTTAATTGTAATTTGTCGAGTAATTAAATTGCATGTAATTGTAATTTGGCAGATTTTCAAGTGGTGTAATTGTAATTTAGGCATTTTTCTAGCCTTGTAATTAATCATGTAATTAATTACTTTGCTATCGCAGTAATTGTAATGGTAATTGAACGCTCCATCGTTTGGCGAACTGTGGTTCTGTTGTTTTCGTCGAAAAGTAGCCAAGGATGTTCAATATTTATACTGTGACTAAAATTTGAGATTTGTAAAGTACGTGGAATACTGCAAAACTTGAACGTGTAATAATCACTACTAGATCGTTCGCGTGATCGTGACCTACGCTTTGGAATTATATTTATTTTCTAGATAAGGAGCAAAAGCGGATTGATTTTTTAGTTTCATGATAATGGTAAATCACCAATTCAGATGATAGGGAAAAGCAATTGATTGGTATATTCAAGTAATGGCATATATTTGTTCACAGTTAAGAATTGTTCTTAAACACGGAACGAACAAGATGACCATTGAGTACGAATATATGAAGACAAAATATATTTAAAACAAATTACTTTAAACAGTTTGTCAAGTTTTATCTCATATTTGGATATTTGAATCGCAAATGTAGAAAAAAAATTATATCCACATTAGCGAAAAAATTCGCATATCCGCGTTTTTAAAATATGGGCTGCTACGATTTTAATGCATTCAGGTGTGTCAAATATATCTGATTTGAACAAAAAACGCAGACTAGATCTGATGTTAGATATCTGCTGATATTCTTAAAAATGTACGAACTGAAATCTTAAGGTCGCGCAGATATCTGCATGCACCCAGCTCTATTTTCAACATATTTTATTTTGATTGGTAAGGGTTACCGATCAAAAGCTTGATTCTGATTTTGACCTGATCAAAAGATCGATTTTGATTTTGACCTGATCAAAAGATCGATTCTGATTTTGACCAGATCAAAAGATCGATTTTGATTTTGACCTGATCAAAAGATCGATTTTGATTTTGACCTGATCAAAAGATCGATTTTGATTTGTACCTGATCAAAAGATCGATTTTGATTTGTACCTGATCAAAAGATCGATTTTGATTTGTACCTGATCAAAA
>JAHZNC010000237.1:0-10687 GCA_027744095.1 Zhuqinia jingwanae
TGTGTGTGTATATTGAGGAGACGTCAAATAAAGTTGTAAAAAAATGTTCACAAAATTGCTCTTTTCCTCATTTTTGATAGTATGGTCATATTAACATATTAAATCCTTCAAGAACGATGGACGCCATTTCCAATTACGTTGCTCAAAATCCAACTGAAAGGTTAGTGGATAACTAGCATATAATTTGAATAGTTAAATAGTTAAAACTTTTAACCGCACCACCTCATATTTTATTCATGTTCTGATTATACTTCCTGACATGATTTTCATTTTACTTGGCCGCTCAGCTGCCAATCCAAGTCTGCCCAAAATCCCCCGAATGAATAAACTGAAACCGTAGCATTTATTTAAAGTACACTAATTTGTGTACCCCATTTATCGCACGCATTTCAAATTACCAGTTAAAATCCACCACTCAACTCTCATCATCCATTTTAAAACACATGTGATCAATAAGACCAACCCCGTTCCCATGAGAATAAAATAAATACGGAAAAATTCCAATTAGCATCCATCCATCACGCATCACCTAAAACGAAATATCTCTCTTAAAAGTTAACTCCTCGTTTAACAATTTTTCCACCCCAAAATCACACGATTCCTTGTAATATTCACAATCATCTGGAATACTGGATGCAGCAATGAATTGATCCACCAGCAGCAGCAGCATACGCAACACGCAACCATGTGACAAGTAAAAACAAGGAAAAAAATGAAGGTGAGCAAGAACTAAAAAATACAGAAGAGGTCCATAGTCCATGTGCTTTGCAGCAATGGGTTAGAATAAACAAACAAAAATTAATTAAGTGGAAATTAGCCAGAGTATTTACACACAATGGACAAGCTACTACTACACCTCATCACTCGGCCCCTCGACACTCTCCACTTATTATCCTCCAGTTAAACAAACTGTGATCAACTAAATTAATTTTAGTTTAATAAATTTGAACAAAAATTAGTGCTAAAAACACACCCCATAATATGAAGCACAATGGTAACAATAACTCTAACGATTGCTTAGCAACAAATCACGATTCTCCGGTAAATTACTCAAACACAAGCTCAGGAATCAAAGGATACTCATCAAGGCGCGTGTTTAGTGAATTAATTATTACAGTAGCTAGTTGCGATGGTAATAGCAAGAAGGTAATGGTGTAATTTTATATTCTTGTTTTAGTCCCACTCATTACGTTTTAATTAAGTGTACTGATTTAAATTCACAACAACAGGTGCATGAATCCCCGGAGATAACGAACAACGAGCGCGTACTCACCAGTTTAGTCGCTGGTGCGTTAGCAGGTGCTGTTGCCAAGACAACGATCGCCCCTCTGGATCGAGCAAAAATATTTTTCCAGGTAAAAACACCGGTTTTTAAAAAATTCTCCTGTAAATTCCACCTCACATACTCATAACCCCGCATGTTCTCAACAGACAACCCCAACAATCCCCTTCACCGCCCGTGAGGTAATTCGCTACTTGTACAAAACCTATAAACAAACAGGTTTCTCATCACTATGGCGAGGAAACAGCGCTACAATGGCTCGTATAATCCCGTACGCAGCGATCCAGTTCACGGCCCACGAGCAGTACAAGGTTCTCTTCAAGATCGACAGCCCATCGACAAGTTCCCCCGAGCTGCTCCGTTTCATGTGCGGTAGCCTGGCAGGCGTGACAGCGCAGTCCTTGACCTACCCCCTTGACCTGTGCCGAGCCCGCTTGGCCGTCAGCTCAGTAAGCGTGTACACCAGCTTATCGGACGTGTTCACAAAAACGATAAGAAACGAAGGCGCTTTAGCGCTGTACAAAGGCTACGTTCCAACGATGCTTGGCGTGATCCCGTACGCCGGCTGCAGCTTCTACTGCTACGACCGCCTCAAACGCTCTTGGGTCAAAAAATTCGGAGAAGGGAGCGTGGGCGGTTTCGAGCGCCTCCTATTCGGCGCAGTGAGCGGGATAATAGGTCAGAGTTGCTCGTACCCTCTGGACATTGTCCGAAGACGAATGCAGACTGCGCACAACACCACGTCAGCCTCCCGAGTACTAAACATGATGACCCATATCGCAAGGACTGAAGGGATAGTCGGTGGACTTTACAAGGGCCTAAGCATGAACTGGATAAAAGGACCTGTCGCTGCAGGGATCAGCTTCGCCATTTATGACTCGAGTCAGGTCGTGTTGAGGGAGTGGGTTGTCAGGTGGAGGTAAACTACCTTGGTGCTTCTTGACACAGTGATGACCTTTAATAGTCTGATGATCAAGTATAACTATGACAATAAACAATTGTGCTACCCAGCTTCTTTATAGCTGTTGTGCTACTATACATTTTAACAATTTATGCAAATTATATCGTGTGGAAATAAAATCGTATTATGTTTTGTAATTAAATTTTATTGATCAATTTACGATCTCGAGCATAATTATTTATTTAGCCCAAAAAACCATGACGATGAAAAAACACTTTATTACTTTTTACTTTTTAGCCTTATAAACAGAGAAATGAGAATAAGAGTCGACAAAGCAGACAAAAGGTTTAAAATCATGAAAAGCAACGGAGCTGATGGAGTTATTGGCGAGCCCTATCCTGCCAAACCCTCCAAATCCCTCCCTGATACTATTCGATAGGAATGCAGTCTGACCGTGGAACCCGTACACGTTCACCGTTGACGTCGATGTACCTCTGCAAATCAGTCCAAATAAATTAATAAAACAAACACACATCCAAAAAAAAAAATGTTTAAAAAAAATCACTTACATCCCAAAATATGGCAAATTAGGATGAATATCAACAGCGGTCACGTCCATCGTCGTTTCTATAGTTTTCGTGGGCGACTTTGACCTCAAATCAAAGAACCTGACACGCCCGTTTGCACTCCCAGCGACAACGCTCCTATCATGCCGCAACCTGACGCACTGAACCGCATTGTTGCCACTAGGAACCGTTTGGAAATCCCTCCACGTGCTCGTGATCGTCTCTGACACAGGTACCCTGAAATCAAGGAGACGGACCGACCCGTCTTCTCCACCAAGTACAAACACGTTCGGTTCTACACAAAAAAAAAATCATAACAATTAAAAGTTTTAATTACCTATTTAACTAGTTATAAAAAAACTCATCACCACCGTTACCACATGTGTAATAATCAATGAACCCCGTGTACACTCACCACACCGATTGCAATCCAGCGCGCTAACCCACCATTCCCCAAGAACAGCACCACTACTATCCCCCTTCAACTTGGCCCCATCGACCCCGCCACCGCCAATCTCCCTGACCAACCTCTCACATCCCAAATCCCAAACCCCAACAGCACTACTCCTGTTCCCATAGTACCCAACAACCAACTTTGAGTTCTCATGCTCATACCTCATCAGCAGATTATTAACCCTTGGCAACGCGCTAACACTCCACGCAGTAACGAGCACAGACTGCCTCGCCTCGATACACGGTTTATAAACTCGAACACAAGCGTCATTGCACCCCGTTGCCAAAAGACTAGAAGTACAGGTGACGACACTATCATGAGGATTGAGCCACTCCAGACACGTGAGTACAGGAGAGCACGCATTGGCCGTGTGAACATAAGAATTAGTGGTATGGTCAATCTCTGTCCTGTTGAGTACCCTTGGCTGAACTTGAAACGATGGCGTCGGAGTCGAAGGATGTGACGACGGCGTGGACGAACTCGACGGTGACGATGACATTGAACTTGAATGCGTGGAATAAGGCGTGTAAGCTGACAGGTGGGATGTGTCATCTGCAGTAATAAATCATGATTTATACAGTGTAAACTCATGCGTGAGTGAAAGAACCCAGCAACCTCACCATATTCAAAAACGATAAACACGGATTTATCAACGACCATCTGAACACTGGTATGTCCGATCCTAGAGACATCTAACGAGCTCAAACTACCAGTCGCACTTCCAGTTGCACTCGCACTTTCAACAACTGCTGGACCTCCAACAACCACAAGATTCTACAAAACAACCACAAAGTTAGCAAAAAAAATAATTAATCTTTCCAAAACCAAAAAAAAATTAATCTTTTTTCCCCAAAACCAAAAGTAATCTTTACCCCCAAAAACAAAAGCAATACACTCCTCACCTCATACGGATGAAACCTGACACAACTGGCACCCCCTCCCCTTAGCACCTCCCCCAAATTCTTGCTAACAACTTGATCCTCAACCTTCCCCGGAAAATTCTTGACCCTCTTAAAACAATCCCTCCTAACCTTTGCGTTCCTCGTATAAACCCATGACCTAGTATGTGGATCCACCTCGTCCGTGACACGACTAAAGCTCCCTCCCATCATCCCCCCAGAAGGTCTCGAAAACTCGCACCAACACCAATCAATAAATTTGGTACCAACGATAGGCGTGATGCTACTGGGAGTAACGCTACTCGACCCCACAGGAGTCCCAACAGGAGTCCCCCTCGTACTACTCCCCAAACTTCCAGTAGGCGTACTACCCCCTTTCCCAAACCCACCACTGACCCCACACGCACTCTCCCCACTGGACTCCAACTCCCTGGCAATAAAACTTTTGGAAATGCTTTGCTGCTGACACTTGACAACAGCTTTGGACCTAATATGTTCCAAAACAGTCCTGGCCAAAATGCTGACCCCCGGATGAGGATCCCTCTCCAAACAAATCAAACTCGCATAAACTCGATTATAAATCCCACCCGCCGCCGTAGACGGACTTCCCTGCGGCACAGCAACCACAGCAGCAGTAACAGCAGCGTTACTTGGCAACCCAACAGCCGTAGGCGGTATGAACACGTTCACTATTTTAAAAAAAATCCCAAAAAAATAACCCGTGAGCACACGTAAAAATTTCTCGGTACAAAGCAGTTTGAAAAAAACTTACTCAAATTAGAAAGCGAACTGCTACTAGCAACCCTCCTCATAGAGTCAACCCCGCCCCCAGCGGCATGCAACCCCGCAACCTCTCCCCCAGTGATAGTCATCATGTTACCAGCAGCAACGTTATTGCCAAGAAGAGCCCTCATGCGAGCGTTATTCCCAATTCTCCTGATGTTACCAGGACTCATGAGCGACCCAAGCCCTTGAGTAACAAAGTACTGCGACTCTGAGTAAAGCACAACAACGCTTAATTAAACTAATAGTTAATTTAATAGTTAGATAAATTACACCACACCGTTTACTTTAATAAATTAGACCAAAAAAACTAATCCCCCACAACACCACAAAAACGCAATTAAAAATAGCAAAAACCCCTTACCCAGCGCCATGTTCCTCTCGGCTGCGCAAACAAACTGTCCCTCAAAAACGAGCACAAAGTTATGTAGCGCGACGACAATTTCCTGCCTGACAAGCGCACTGGCCTCATGATCCCCGAGCTTGTTAAGAATCATGAGCACAACTGAATGGTCGATACTATTGGAGTGCTCCGTCCTATCGATCCCGTTGATAAAACTCCCTAGCGCAAACACCGCCGCTGCCCGAACCTCAGGATTACTATCCGCCAAAATGCTGGCAATCTTCTCGTGCGCACTATCCACTATCGATCCCGTTGATAAAACTCCCTAGCGCAAACACCGCCGCTGCCCGAACCTCAGGATTACTATCCGCCAAAATGCTGGCAATCTTCTCATGCGCACTATCCCGCACGCCGCACCACCTGGCGCTCGGGAAATCCTGCCACGTGAGACCCAAGCAGATACAAACCCATTTGTGAAGATTAGACACTGAGCTTGGAGTTGATCCTGTGGTGTCCGTGTCTTCTAAAGTCAAAAGACAAGTTGCTATGGAGTTTGCCTGAAGACCTGACCTGCTGTCCCTGTGAAAAGTTGCGTACGATATTTGACAACACGAACACGGCCATGGTCCTGTATTCGTACGAGAGAGAGGTGTCTGTCACCATCTGGATAAAGTATTTGTGGGAACCGTCCCGAACCAAATCTGTTTGGCAGGTCTGCACACATTAAATCATAAATCTAATAGCATCCCAACTTTTAAATAAAAAACAATCCCCCAAATCCAAACAATTACCTGATCAACAGCGAGAATCTTTGCCCAAATAAAAACGAGCAAAGGTCTGAGCTCCTTGGCGCTACTCTGCAGGAGCTTGAGAACGTAAGGAAAGATCCCAACACTGAGCGCCAGATTAACAGCCCACCACCCCAAATCAAGAAACTTCCCAAGCAATTCCAAAGCCCTCACCCGATGAACCTGACTCAAAAGAACCTGCAACACGATAGGCAACTGCTCCGGAGGATTCCTTTTCTCATTCCCCAGCGTCAACCAAACCTCAAACGCTGTCAACTGTTCCTCGAAAAAGGGGGAAGGGGTGTGAGTGAACTGCTCCGGTGTGCTTGGTGGACCCGCATTCTCACGGGCTTTCAACTGACTCAGACACTGGTCCAATGCGTAGTCCCATGCGTGCCACATTGGGTGGTGGGACGTTGGCGGGAGTTTAGGAGAAGAAACCGGGGTACAGTCATAAGAACGCATTATTCGTTCAGCTAGTAGGAAATTACGGAAGAGGGATGCTACTAGAAGGTCTTGGCGGAAGAGTTTCTGGAATAACTGTTTTGGGAGGAGGTTCCATGCTATCGTGTCTGTGATTGCAGTAAAGATCCAGTTTAGCTCTCCGAGCATCGTGCGCCGGTCGTTTAGTTGGCCAGGGACTCTGGTTCGGAAAATAATGGAATAAAAGCGACCTTAACTCATGATTCAAAACTATAATAACCTAATCCTCCAATCCAGTTTAGCTCTCCGAGCATCGTGCGCCGGTCGTTTAGTTGGCCAGGGACTCTGGTTCGGAAAATAATGGAATAAAAGCGACCTTAACTCATGATTCAAAACTATAATAACCTAATAACCCATGATTTATAACTCTAAAACTTATGATTCAAAACTCTAATAACCCATGATTTATAACTCTTAAACTCATAACTCTTATAAACTCCAAAGTATATAAATCCAAAGTGGATAATAAAGTAGCTTGACCTAACCTCTCAACGGTCTCCAAATTAATCCCATCACAGAGCAACTTGTTGAACGACACGACACTTGTGGCGACACCCCCCTTGCCAGTGCTCCCCTGATTCTGAAGCACGAACCATCTCAATGCCATCCTGATAGGAGTGGTAAGACATGCAGTGAACAAATCCGCAGGTAAATCGGGGTTCATGGGTAAAACCTGACTGTCACTACAAGCGCCAAGCTGTATACAGCTGCCATAATTAGGTGGATGTGGACTTCCATCCCTGGACCCATCCCCTTCCCCAGCAGCCCTCTCCCTGGCACCACTCTTGACTAAAAAATCATCCCATTTTTTAAAACACTAACCATCCCAACTGGAAGGTAAAAACAAAACGGTTAAATATTTAACCTTACCCTCTCCTTCATCCTCCACCCCTGAGGTGGTACCTCACACCCCTCAATCTTGTTCACATGCCTGTGCTCCTGGAACACATGGGGAAGTGCCCAGTCGTGGGATTCTTGGAAATACGATTCCTCATCCGTGCCTGAAACACAATTAACTCGTTACAAAAATTGTACAAAATAAAATTCCCGTTGAACATGACCTTCTTTTGAACTTACTCCTAAAATTGAGCTCCATGACCCGGTCCATACTCGCCATTGTCTTGTGCACTAATTATTATTATCTGAGAATTATTGCAATGTTTTAATCATTTAATTATTGTACAATCAGCTGCTTTCATTATTTACACACATGGGCAACCGCAAAAACATGTGATGGAGTGCGTGAATACATTCTTCTGTTTTTGTTGTGAATTGCGTAGTTGAGAGAACACTTGTTTAGTTTTTTTTGACTCGCGGATGGGGTAACTGTAGACTTGTATTGAGGCAGGTGCCTATGTTTAGCTTGTTGCTCCGAGAGACAAAGACTTTTTTACTATATTAACTTTTTAAATGTTTACTATTTTATAATAACACAAAAACAAAATTAAAAAATTACACCAGATTTCATGTAAACCAGATAAAACCTATATAATTTAACCATAATAAATCGACGTTACTTTGTTGATAACTTCAATTAATAACCTGCGAAACTGCTGATTTAACGTTGAGTTAATAAGGCCAATATTTTCGTCATATTGATAATATGCCAAAAAAAACTCGAATATAGATCATATTTCAGATTTAATTTTATACATTTATTATTTACATTTGCTATTTTGTTAAAGTCTACACCTATTTTTGGGTAACTCTATTTCAGCATATTATTAGCATCGCAGCATTAAAATAAAAAATGCGTTGAAGGAATCACATGTAGGAACGTAGAGATTGTCCACCATATTTTATGATGCATACTGAGCGACAACATATTAGAGTGTCCCCGATATATGTCGTCAAGTTGTCAGGACGACGCTACGCACTACTACTAAAGTATGACAATAAAAATGACCTACTACTCATACAAAAAGCACCCATCATCATAACGGGAAAGTAATTGACACGATTTAATCGGGAAAATTGAAACATAAATAAAATGATGGGATCATTAAATTTTTTACTAAAAAATGTATATCGTATTAACTAAAGAGTGCAGGGTAGTGGCGTGCAATCTGGTGTGTGTGTGTGTGTTGTGTGTGTGACTCCCTCATTCCAGGTGTGTAACTTTGCAAAAAAAAAACTGGTTTTCTTCAAAAGAGATTCTAATGAACCCAGCTCATTCCCAGTCTTTTTAAAAATGCTTTATTTTGAGTTCATTAATCCCGAAGGGTTAAGTACTTTTTGGGATAATCTTTTATTTAAACAGGTGTAGCAAAGTTGCGAGGCTAATTTTTGTCAGTTATTGCAGTTTAATTGACATGATTGTGGTAGAAAAACAGGTGTATTTTCAATTAATTTGAAAAAAACTTTGTGCTACAGAAAAACGGGTAACAAAATAATTTGCTGCTTTATTGCTTATAAAAATTGGAAATTGGAATATAGAAACTGAAATAAATTTGTATCGAAATGAGACTGAATAGGCCCAAAGCATTACAATTCAACGTAGTTATGTTACCATTTACCATACTGTGGTTTAAACAAAAAACACAGACAAACTGTTGCGAACGCCGGAAAACTCTGCTCCAAGAACACTTGATTAAAAGAAAGCTGAGAGACTCCGAAGATGCTGCAGAATTACAAGAAAAACATTACAAAAACCCTATCAATTTACAAACTTTTTTTTTCGTACATTCTCTTTTGCTTTGTGTAAAAACAGAGATCTTGTCAAAAGCACGGGGGTCATTCATACGATATAACGTACCAATTTTAGAGTATCTTCCAAGAGCACCTGTTGCAACCCTTGACAGCGGTGCATAGAAAGCAACCCCCACGAAAAACCAACAAAAACTCACTCAAGCAGGATGATTTAATATCCAGCGTAAAACCGGATTCTTGACAAGAATGTTGATTCATTAATTTTCTACAAGTACGTTCAACGTATGGCGAATTACAATGACCCCAAGTGCTGAATATGTTTATTTCCTGCAGAGGAAACAGAACCAGAGAACCGAGCAGCTCATCAGTCTCCGTCTGGAGTTTAAGCCGAGAGTTTTGACCACCACGGATTTACACGGGAATCCGATAAAATGGTAAGCGGAATTCATTTTTTCAATCAAACTCGAGTTTTTACTTGCAATTTTTGGTTACACCATTTTTTCATAATGACAGATTTTAAAAACATCGTTACTGCTACTAATAGTAGCGACATCAATCTACGCCGACTGGGAACACGAGCGGCTGGTCTCCAATTTCAATAAACGTAGTCTCCTGTACGTCCGTTCCCCGGGATCATCATCATCCCAATCTAGATCTTCATTACCATGGAGATATCTGCAAGCTAGGAACGTCGCACCAACATCAACATCAGACGAGTCCACCCAGGACTCTAGTGCAGCGGCGTCTTTAGAGGTGCCAGTACAAAAGGTTCAAGTCAACTCTGTAGAGTCGGAGGAGACCAGCTCGAGTGTTGAGGTACCTCAACAGGTGCCCATACCAGTACAGGTTGTTCCAATTGTTGCTCCAAGTCAAAAGGGGGAGAGTGGAACGATTGTGCTCAAGAAAAGGCCTAGTGCTCCACAGGACTCGGATTCGGAAGAGGATGAAGTCGATGAACGGGATGTGGTGTCCAGTGTGGCAAACGACCTTATCACATTTTCTTACTATCCCATTGCACAGCAGTATGATAGGAGTGGCGCCATTGTGTATGAGATACAGGATTCAGAGTTGAGGACTGCTAGAGGTAACGCTTTTTTTTTCTAAGGGGTGATGTGAGATTTATAGGATTTTTTGTCCTTTTAACTCGTGTGCTGGTTGTTTTAATGTTGCAAAAATCAGAGTTTTTCCTTTAAACTCTGATATTTACTGCGATAAACTCCAGTTTTTTAAATTAAAATTAAACAATCAAACATGATTTTATTTTATTTTACCTTTTAATTCTGGAATTTTTAATAAGAAAAAAATTTAGATTTATGAATTAAATTAAATTAAATGTAATTTTCTGAAAATGTGTGAACAGGTGGCGGAAAAGGAAAGGGCAAGAAGAAGGGATGCAAAAAGGGGAAGAAGGGGAAGAAAGGGAGGAAGGGTAAAGGAAAGAAGAAGAAGGGCAAGAAGGGATGCAGCATTAAAGGTGGGTGGTGGTACGTCTGGGATAAGAAACACGGGTATATCTCTGGTAGATGGGGAACACCACCC
>JAHZNC010000238.1:0-12856 GCA_027744095.1 Zhuqinia jingwanae
GAAAATGGCTAAAATGAAAGGCCAATTTTGAATAGGTAAATATTTTTATTGATTATACTTGTCTCTCTCTCACCGTTTAAAAAACGTGTAGATGGGCCCACTATCAAACACGATCACCCGTTTTAGGTATTATTTGTATCATTTATTTTTTGGTGAAGGACAGTTACTTTTTTTATTTCGGGAACTGGCCCAGACTCTTACAAAAAAAAGAAAGGTGTACAAAAATCTCGGATTAAAATCATCAACTCTTGATATTCTTCTATTCTCTTTTTTTTTGGTGATGAAAGTTCGGCTACAATTTCTCTCTCTCTCTCTTAAAAAGATGATGATGAGCGATGCTTCATTTACTTCCTGTTTCTGTTGCTTGTTTTAAAAGAAGAGAACACATAAAAATATATGTACATACAAAACCCTAACCTATCATCGCAATAATTCTTTTTTTTTTTTGTCGTGATGAACTATCCTCCGCTCCGCTGTGCTGCAAAAATAAATGGTAATAAAAAAAAGAACAGAAAAAAATATTAAATTACATTTTTTCTCGGAGGGTTACTTAACACAACGCACAAAACAACCAGACAAAATTACACTTTTTTTATTACTGTTTCCTGTTGTTCTGTTATTGTTTTAAAAGAAAAAAAGAGCACGGTTGCAGTTTTTGAAGTAAATAAGATGCCAGCTCAAAAAAAAAGAGTTACCATTATCTTTTAGCATGTCTTCCTTTTCTTGTGTGTGTCTATTGTTATTTGAATTTGTTTCTGTTGCTGCTACTGCTTTGAGAATGATTATATATATGATGATGTTGATGATTATGGGTATCTCCTTTTTGTCACGTCTCAACAGAAATGACAGGGAAATAACAAAAATGTAATAGTAATAATATATATTTTTTATATCTTTTTGCAATCTACTACAAAAAAAAAATTAGTAGTTAACTCTTTATTTTACTACTCTTTTGCTACTAATTCTCCATACACACACACGTAAGACGCAGAGGAAGACAAGCTTGTTTTACTACAATGAACATTGACTACTACACACAAATTTTTATTACTATTTCAGATGAGTTGAGAGACAAAATGACTTCCTCTTGATTTCAGCATCAAGGACCTCGAAAGAAACAAGTAAAAAGATGAAGATGCCACTATATGAACATAATAACGATAATGTATCCACTGAAGAAGATAATGATCATGTCATCATCATCATCTTCTTCTTCTTCTTCAACTTGAAAAGAGCATCTTCTTCAACAATAATTCTTCTTCACTTGACTCAGAGAACAAAAAAAATTTACTATTAACTACTACGTTTTTCCTTCAAGACAAAAAAAATCTAGTAGAAAAATGGAACTTCATTTTACTTTGCCTGGCAAAATAATGATGTAAGCAGTGATGATGCCTGCATGCTGAGATCTGCTAATACTACTACTCTACTATGCAATGAGTAGTGATGTATTCATATGAATATAAAAATGATGACGATTCTGCTGCTGCTGCTGCTGCTGATGATGACGATGATGATGATCAATAATATAAGGGCGCAGCGCCACGGAGGAGAACAGTAAACTGAGTCTAACTATCCACTTTGCTACTAAGGAGCTTAGCATTGGAATGGATCACGTCACGCGTCGAAGAATGAACTCATCACAAAAATTCCTTCATGATTGTTATCATCATCATCACCATCATCCTGATGCTCACTGCATCATCGTCTATAATGATAATCCAGGTGCATATAGACAGGGACCTAAGTAAAGCTTTAGTAGCATTTTCATTTTGATTGCGAGTTGAGTGGCGTACCTTATGGACTTTTGGCATTGATAATGATGAGATTGAGACAGGGACGCACACACTCAAATAATAATAAAAAAGAGTATTGCACACAGATAGCCATATAGTCATAGTCACATATTATACAAATACATATTATTATGCATATCATTTATGAATATATATGAAGCATTTTCTTACAATTTTACAAGACAAGCAAGACATGATGACAAAAAAAAAACGAACCCAAGGATAAAAAATCATAAAAGCATTTTTATTATTATTAGTTTATACTGTGATTATTATTTTTACCTTCTCGTGTTCTCTCCCTCCCGCTGCTATTTTTACAATTTTTCAATTGGGTATTCCTTTTTTTTCGTATATAGTATTTGCAGCTAGTTTTTTTTAGGCGATTTGACTCACTTCACTTGAATTAAGCTTCTACAAATTGACAACGACAACAGTGGGGATGATGATGATGATCATGTACAATTTTGAAAGTAAGAATAGGAATAATTGGAACAATGGCACTTAGTATTCCTGACAGCACTCATGATAAAGATGACGTTATTTCAACATGTGCCAAAGTTATTCTTGTCCCATGGCTGGATATTTGTATACAAAATATCATTTCTTGTACTTTTTTTTTATAGATTTTTGTTCATTTTTATCACAAAATCATTGTAACTAATTAGCAAGCATTGATTTTTCTTCACTGATATGCTAATTTTCCCCATAAAAAAATTCATTGAATATCCCCCCAAGGGTCAATCAAAAATTTATTATTATTTTTTTGGCAACACAAACCATGTATCAAAATCACAAATCCGCTTCTTTTTTGTAATAAGCCAGCAATAGCAAAAAAAGACGAAACAATTGGAATTACGAGAACAATAAAAAAAAATTTAATAATTCAATTTAGTTTTTTTTTGTCCCGTCCGCAGTGCATTCCACAACACCACACCACACACACACACACATGCGCGCACACACACACGATTATAATTTCGTTCAGGTGACTCTTCGATGTTATCCCGACGACGACTCACCACATACTTGACTACTAGGTCCAATCATTCCATGATATTCCACGGAGCAGCGCATTCACTACCAGACCTGACCAGTGAGGAGCACACTATACGAATATACTATCAACCTTCATCTCCTCCAAAAGGATTGTTCAACAGCGTAACCAGAGACGTAACAGCAACAAATCCTAATTGTATCATCATTCTTCTTGTTCCCATCGCCCTTTTTCTAGTTATGACGATTTTGGTGATGATGACCATGTTGTTTTAGTCCACACACATAATACGTACCTATTCAACTTGGACATGATGGAGAGATGGACACACACCAGGGCAGCAGCGAATATTACGTGCCTTCTATTATTTCACACTGCACCTTGACTCTTTGCTTTTAATGGTTTACTAATCACATTTTGGAATAACATGTGTTAATGGTAATAGTAAAGATGGTAAATTTATTTAGCAGCCAGCAGCAGAACGAAGAACCATATTACCATATTAAATCCACTAACCAGATAACCAAACCACTGTGATGATGACGATGAGATGATGTACACTACTGCTGTTCTTTTAATAGTTGTTATAGTAATAGGGCTTCCTACATGCCCTTTCTCACAGTTCTTTTTATTATTATTATTTTTTTTTTTAAATAGTATGTAAAGTTGAAGTGATCTCTAGGTAGTTAATTACCACAGACAGGTAAACACAATGAAAAGTGCATAACACTACCACCAACAACAAACCAAACCAGATAGAGAGACCACACCAAAAATGTGTGTCCAACGCCAACACACCTGAAAAAAAAATTAAAGGAATACAGATATGAATGTGAGGATGGTGATGAGTGCAAGTGAGAATGAGAGATCAGTACAGGTGAATAAAATTATTATTATTATTATAATAACAACAACAATGCTTTTAACTTTATAATCCTACAACTTACTTGATATATTCTTGTACTTGATGATTTGATTGTTACTGTTTTTGTACTTCTCTCCTCCTCTCTCACTACTATATTTTTTGTCTACTGGTCCATGATGTTCAGTCAGATCATCATAATGTTCATATGACACACACTTGATAAAACACACACACACTCGCACATACAAATTAAACCACAATATGTACTAAAGGTGGAGTAGTGTCAAATCCAACAATTGACACTATCATCATCATAGACACTCTTTGCACTGCAGTCTAAAATATTCAACAATGCTCGGTTAAGATGTAATGGTAGTAGTAGTAATATAGGTACCTAAATTGTAAGGATAACTGAAGCGAAATAGTCCTTTCTTTCCTTTCTTTAAAAAAAAATATACAAGGTCTTCATGCATTTTTATACACAACACTACAACAGTCGGTCTGCCTGTATGTAACAGGTTGGCTATTGTTGACGCTGCGCTGGTGTGTTGCTGTTCTCTGTTGAGTTGATATGAAGTGTTTTTTATTTTATTATAGATGCATATTACATACATAACATATTACTCTTTTAAGCCAGTACAGTTTATACATTTTTTTTTTCCTTTAAGAAGCAGAGTGCATTGTTGTGGATGTTATATTTTGTCTACTAAACATTTATACAATTCCCCAACTAGTTACTTTTTTTGCCTTGTGTGATGATGATAAATAAATATCATATATTCGCTTAAATGAACAAACTATGATGTTTATGATTATGATCATGACGGGGGAAATAAGGAAAGGGTAAGAAAAAAAATCATAAATAAATTCTTTAAAAAAAATGTATACATAACATCTTATGCTTATCCTAAATGTACAGGTAAGAATATGAATGGTTATATTTTACGCTTAAACGAGAAAAAAACACAATGTACATAAATATGAAATACTAATACTTTATATATTTTTTATAACAATAAATATGATAGTTAAAGTAAATGTAGTGGCAATAATAACAATAATCATGTACGCAATAATAGTATATGCAGCTTCATCGTATACATTAAATAAACGTGCGTTCCTAGAAAATAATATACACTCATGCTGCTAATAATATTACATTATAAAGTTTATTTTAAAAAATGTATATGCACATAATATATATAATATTTTGATTTTGACGATGATAATTGGGGGATGCAGTTAACACGACAATAAGTCAGTTTACATATAAGCTGCATATAAGCTCTGGTACATTTATTATTAATATGTATATGCTCATTGTTGTCTGTGCTAAAGTCTTGTAGCAGGTAGAGCGAAAAAAGGATTACGTGAATTTTACCAACAAGTGTTGTATAACCTGCGTAAAAAGGGGGAAGAATATAAAAATATTTTTTTATAAATGAAAGGATGTTTGTTGGATAAGAAGGAATATAAATAACATGCAACGTGTGCTCCTGCAGGAGAGGAGGGATATATAGTGCATTCATGTGTGTTTATGTCTATTTTATTATTATGATGATAAAAGTCTATCCCTGTTTACCTGTATTGTACCTACTTGAATACCTCTGCATTCCATATATAGGTAAATTTTTTGTTATCATTACAGGCATTGTTATAACATTTTAGTTAACAGGGCACAAAAAGAATAGGGAAGCAAAAATTGTCTTGTCTATGGGAGTAGTAGTGATGTGATACGATATATGCGTAATAAGACGTAATAAGAATTATTATAAGACGTTGCAAGGCAAAAAGGGATTTTGTTGTGTGTATATATAATATTTTATATGTGTATACATAACAAAAGGTGTAATAGTAATGATGAGGATCATCAAAATAATTGTTGCATATTGCATGTGTGTGCTGTATATACTACCCACGATTGACGATGAGACGGCGGCGTTTTATGACGACGAAGACGACGACGAGCTATAATGTGTATATAGCGCTGCGGCGAGAACCAGGATATGCCTAAAGGGATAATAATAAAATGATAGGAACACGCTGAAGACTCTGCAGTGCAGAGCAAGATGATCATGATGATCATGATGCTGACGGGATTCATCGTATTCCTCCTGTGATCCATGCCAAGTTATTACATAGGGATATCTTTTCATTTCTTCAGGGATTAATAGTAAAGAGTTGTAATGGTAATAAACCTATTTCGTGAGGTAAAAAAGACACTACTGTGATGCACTTTATGTATTTATATATTATGTATATACATATTGCCATCATCATCATCAACAACAACATCATCATCATAACCAGCAGCACAGGTAAATATTATATGCGGGGGTATATATAAGTTCAGTTATTCCATTCCAACCCAATTCAACAATACATAATAAGTAACATATACGCAACAGGTAATCTAATTCAGAGAAGTGAACAACAAGAGAATATTATATAAAGAAAAAAAGGGGTTGAAACGATTACGTGGTGGTAGTAGTAATAATGGTGGTGGTTGTTGGTGACGAAGAACGATACGCTAAATGCATTTAGGAGCTCGAAATGGAAAGGATTGTTGTGCCGAGCTGGCAAAAGAAGGAGAGCTGCATTCAGCAGCAGCCCAGCACACACAGCACCAGTCAAGTCAGTCGTGTAGGGGGCTTCGCTCACTCAACTCAAACTCGTAGAGGAGTAATCAGCAGAAAAATTGAAGGATTTTCCCTTTCACTACACCCTTCTTATGGCTTATTGTAGTAGTATTATAGCACACCAACAAGAAAATAAAATATATATTATTATTATTACCAATATGATCTTCAAATTCCATTTTGTGTTTTTTTTTTACTACTTACTTTTATCCACCACTATAAAATAAACTACTATAATAAAACCAGCATGGTACATATAAGACTATCTATTTACCTTATGTTACCTTACCTGGTAAAATGGCATTGTAAATTTAGATACATTGTTATAAAGAGAGAGAGAGAGAGAGAGAGAGAAGACATAAATTTAAGTTCAAGTCACTGCTTTACCAAAGAGTCCTTTTCTTTAACTCAATACACCTTACTTCACCAACTGGTCATCATACTTTAAAATGTCTAAATAAATGCGGTGCAAAATGCTAACTAGATACGTTGACCTTCGTCGTTTTACAAAGCAATGCATATATACAAATATATTTTTAAGCAGCTTTTAAAGCAGAGTGTAAGTGTAGTCTATTTGTACTTACCTTTTTTTAACCTGTGCTGGTTACTGACTGCAAAAATGCACTCATGTACACACACATATGTACATACATATAATAAATTTACAATTCACTCCCCTCCTCCATTCTTCCTAACTGCAAAGTCACATAAGAAGATTATTATGCAATAATGGGTAGGGAGTCAATTTTTTTCTCTACTGTGAAAAGAAGGGATTTAAAATAAGGTGGATGCAAAGAAACGTGAAGGCGAAGGATATAATATATATATAAAAGAATGTGAGGAGAATAAAGTGTACAAAGCATGCAAAAATTGTATATAAACCTCTTGCTATATTCTTTTTTTCGAATTCATGAGCTGTTCACGAAGAAGTAATTTTTCACATTACACTTTTTTTTTCTTCATTTCCTTCCTCATTTTCGTTCGAGACAACAACAACAACGCACACACACTCACAATACTTTTAATCTTATAAGACGAGTATTTACAACTTTACAACAGGCAAATAAGCCTTCAGGCAAATATATAAATATATTTTTGTTAATATGTTGTCGTTATTCGTTATGTATACTATTTTTTTGCGATCCGTGGTCTATGCCGCTTTTTTTGTGTGGTCTGACTTGACTTGACGTGTATTAATAATACACACGTATGATTGTTTGAATTTTGAAGGCATGAGCAAAAAACTTTGTGGTTGTGACTCAGAACAGAATGAGTTATTGCAAGAGGAACTAAAGTATTAAAAGTTTTGATATGAAATATAAAGGTTGTGTGGTGGTAGTAGTAGTAGTAGTCACCCACCCACCCAAATGCATTGTTAGACATAAATTTATTCTATTATTTGATGTTACATAAGCTATTAAATGGAAAAATGGGAAGACAGGAAAAGGAATTTTGCGCTATGATTATACACGATTCTAATTTTTATTTTCTTACAAAATATTATGTTTATGCGCTCGCTCATAATTTTTTTTCAAACAATGGTGATGATGATAGTGGTACTATATGGTACAATATGCCCAACACAGCAGCAAAATGCGAGGAGTAATCAAAACAATAATTGTTTTATATAATATGAATGATATGATGATAATCATTGTTGCATTGTTATTATAATTGTAATGCGTAGGTAGGTACATCATCATGCGCAACTTTTGATGATATCAACGAGTGATGTTGAATGTGATGATGATGATCATCATCATCTTTTTCGTGGTATAACTACATTACTCATTAATTCACATTGCTCATCGGATTTATTTCGATGAAAACATGTAATAATATAATACATAAATATATATATAGTAACATTTTGTGTATAAGTCCTTATTATAAAAAGATGAACAGAAAAATATATTTTTTATATGAGCATATATAAAATGTATAAGCATTGTAAAATGTACAAGTGTTCCTTTTATCCGCTTTGTTGTAAAAATTGTAATTGTTGACGCAAAGTGCTTCCTTTCAGTGAAATGAATAAAATATAGGGAGGTGTAATAATATGTAGGTATACAATAATTGAATATTGTGTAAGAAAAAAAAATCTTCAACTTATATCCGTCTATTTATAATTTTTACCGATTTTTCTGTTTTATAGGTACCGCATTTCCTGCATGGTGCTTGTTCAGTGCTCTCAATAAAAGATGAGTTGAGATATTTTTATTTTTATTATGCAATCCAATGCCAACACCGGAGAAGACTTCATACATACATACATATACATACATATGTGAGGTGGTAAGATGTGTGGATTTGCTAATAGCTTTTTTTCCTGCATTTACAGCAACAATGTAAAAATCCGTAATAAAATAATAAAGCGCCGGTCTTTGAATATATGTAGTATGTATAAGGGCATATGATTTGAGTGTTTCCTCATTGCGCATTGTTGCTCATCCTTTGTGATTATACCCGCATCGCACTCACAGGAAAAAAAATTACCTGTCTTCTTTTCTTTTTCTTTTGCTAATTCTCTTTTCTATTAATTAATGTAACGGTGAAGGGAGGTGGTCCACTACCTACTTGGTTAAATGGAATAATAATAACAAACAATACAATACATATTTACATTGTGCACACACCATTTAATTTAACGCACTTGTGGTGTGGTGAGTGAACCAAGGATTTAAAGGCTAAATAAATTATGCGATGGGTTTTTTATGAGGACGATGGTGGTGGTGGTGAGGAGGATGGTGGTCTTTGAAAAAAAAATAAGTAGGCTAATTTGGGTTGATAGTTTGATTATGATTATGTTGTTGACGAATGGGCATTTTCTGAATACTAATTAAATTGTTAATAGTAATTCATATATAAAGAAAACTGTTTGTGTACAACTGTACATTACTTGCTTATTTATTAAATGGCATGGTCTAGTTTGTTTGGTTTTGTTGGACAACGAAAAAAACAACTGTTAATTGCTCTAATTTTCATTAACAAAGCATCATTATAGGTATATTAATTACGCTGGTCAGAAATATACAACTAGTCATACTGACTATTATTAGTCAGTCAGTGGCAGTGTCGCGTCAGAAAATTTGTTTTATTGCTTCTCACCATTGTTTCCTCCTTTTGAGTCAGGGACACTAGTTGATGAGATGGGACGCGAGGTCATCTCAACTAATAGTGCATATTATGTAACAAATACCTAAATATATATTACGAGGAACAACGGCAATTAATTTGCGAGTTTTCCATCAACAATCAAAGTAAACAGCTGGCAAAAGTTGTCTGTGTATTTGTGTGAGAGAGAGATGCGATGTGAGTCACTCATCAAAAACAACATCGCAAGTCATGTAACAACAACAGCAACAATAATTATATCGTTACTATTCTTATTCTGTTCGGAAAAGTTCATAGTTACGCATTAAAAACGTGTCACGTACGGTCGAAAAGACAAGTCCACATCCATATATATCATCAGCACGTCACAGGAACAGAAGCAGAGAGGAGGAGGAATGCGACACACGCTTTATGGTTCTCATGATCAAGTTGGAGGTGGAAAAGATATACATGACATCGTTTTTGTTACCACCACCATCATTATGCGTACTTGTTCAATAAAAGCATAATATACGTAATGGGGTCAGGAAGGACTTTGTGGATTTAAAATCTTTGTAGACGACATCAATTAAAAAATATTCAGTTATTTCCTTAAAAATATTAAACAATCTCAATTTACCCCATTGTTTGAAAATTCCGTTTGTTTTCCAAACTTTCGCCCCAAAAATATATTACTATATACAATGCAGTCATTTGGAGGGAGAAACAGACTGAAAAGACAAAAGGCTAATTGCATTTTTTTCTCAAGTAGTTCCTTATAAGTGCCACCAGCACTTGAACTACCACTGTCAGTATTGATACCTACCAGCTTTTGACTATATTTAGAAGTGTCCACTGGTTTATTGGCAACTGTCATTTCGATTTCTTGTAGATAAAGTGTCTACTATGCATAGTGTGTGTGACCTGCATCAGGATAATAACTATAATGAATAATAACTCTAGAAAAATCAAACTTTGTTGTTTTTCCTTTTTTTTCTAAACAAAAATTAGAGCAATGCCAAACAGATAAAGTTCATAGCTGAAGACTCAAGTGAATTATTGGCTTGGCTGATGGTTGGGGACGCAAAGAAGAAGATATTTAGATGTAAATCAAGATAATGACATTGTCAGAAGTTTAAAAAAAAGCAGCAATGACAGTTACAGTTAATATACATATAGTAATAATAACAAGATAAACAGATTCCATAAGAAGAAAAATATATATTTATAAGTGAAAAAATTATATGCATTTTGTATGTATATGCGTAAGTATTTTTTTTACAAGGATTCATCACGTTTTTGTTGGTTTTTGTCGTGTCGCACGAAAAGCTTGTTGACTCTGTGTTTTAGTATTTTGAGAACGCGTGAGAGAGAGAGAGATACAGAAAAAATGTATAAAACGCAAACGATGATGATTGATGATAATGATAAAAAATTTAAGCTTTCTTGATGATAATACCATAAATTGGAGTTTTTGAATTGGTTGATTGTTGATGGGGGCAGATCAAGGCCGCGAATTATTTATACTACTGATTTAATGATTCCGATTTGAACGTTTTCAAACACGAAGTAGGTAAAAAAAAGTACAGTATTAAACGAAAGGTATGATAATAAGCTTCTGTTGTGATTTACCGAGAGACCGACCGCGATCTTTTGTGTCACGTAACTTTGTAAAATAAACATTCCCTTCCAAAACAAAACTACCTTACAACTTAATTTATCTTTTGCGTAGTCACTTGATTATGATCTACATACATATTTTACTGATGCTCCCAAAAAATAGAGGACGTATCTTTAAAAACAATGTTTTTTATGTCTAAATAAATTAGTTCATCAAAATTCGAGATAAGCCCAAGCAATAAAAAACGAAGAAGTTTCAATACGAAAAATTCCCAGCTTTTTTTTTTATATACATAGTTCCCTGTTGCGTTTTATTTTGTCAAATGGGTTTTTTTATTTGTCGTAAAGGCCACTACTACCCATAATATTTTATGCACGCGGCCTATATTTCTTTCGTTGAACCTTATTACCACAAACTTATACACACACAGACAAGCACATGAGCTAATCGTTTTTGATTTCACTTTCATTATCATACGTATTTGGATCGTTTTCAATGTAGTAAATTACTTAATAACTTACAATAGCAGAAGTGAGTTTTCATCAGAATTCCAAATTCTCTTTGTCCCTCTCGTAAAAAGTCATGCAAATTTATGTAATGCAGACAGATGATTGCTCCGTAAATGGCAATGTCACACATACGCAATCACTGTTAACATTGTTTGCAACCGTGAATATGTGCTCATACATAATATGAAACCATTATTTAAAAAAGAAAATATATATATTCATCTACTAGAACCATTTTAGTTTGATGCCTGCCCGTATGGGAAATTATTCAGGTAAAGAAGTCAAGAGTCAAAGAATGCACCCAACGATAACACAGCAGACTCGATTTCATTCTTTAAAAAAATATCAAATCCAATCAAACTAAAGGGCAAAGCCAAAGAAAAAATATATAACGAGCAAGTTAGGTGAATGCAAAAAAAAAAAATACATTCTGGTATTTTTTTTATTCATTGGGGGGAGGAGCCGAGAATGCACCAGAGTAGCAGACGCACACTTTTCAGAATGTCATTAAAATCATCAAGAGTGAATCAAAGTTCACTCATTCATTCATAATTCACAATTATTATAACAATCACAAAACGCCATAAAACAACTACTAATACTTTTTTTAAAATAAAATATGCATAAATATCAAAGCACATACAAACATGTTCAATGTTATTATTATTATTATTATTATTATATTATTTCATAGATTATATAGCCATGCAAAAAATGGTAGTGATAAGTGATTGCTAAATAATATGGCATACACACATCTCCAAATTTCCAAAATTGGCAAGTGCAAATTAATATTCATTTATGATATTTTTGTTTTGGTTTTGCATTGTTTACAAGCATAATTGTCCCATTTTGAAAAAAAATATCGCGCGTTATTTTGTGTAGGTAAACAAAAACAGTATGTGTGTAGCAAGCAAAGTTTAATTATTCAAAATGAATGAAATATATATTGTAGTTCTTTTTTTTCAACTTAAACGGCACAAGCATAAAAACGGCATAACGCGCTATAACGGTATGATCTTTGTGAACAAGCGCAAAAAATGCAAATGATATCATTACTTTACCTATAAATGTACCTGGATTGTCGCAACTCGCAATATGCCGCATCACTTTCATACAAATGTATTTAAAAAAATGTACTGAGCGAAATTATCTAATCTGCAATTTTATGATTTATAGTTGTATGTGCTCATCCTTTGATTGTCAACTGGTCGATATGAAAAAAGTGCAGCAGGTACAATGATTGATATTGTTGTGAATGTGAGAAATAAATAGGCATCTTTTAATGATGATATATGGAGTATGATGATGATGATGATGAAAACGAATGTAGATCCTT
>JAHZNC010000239.1:0-10329 GCA_027744095.1 Zhuqinia jingwanae
GAACTTCCTGAAGTACTTGCTCCAAATGTGGGGATAATGCTGACAAAATGAAGCGATGACATTTAACGCTCCTTCCTTCACATGCCAAGGTTACATCAGTAAATTTACCACTAGCTAGTAGCTTCGTAGTTGACTCCTTTAAAACTTTCATGTGGGATTTCCATCTGAGTTGAAATTTCTCAACCTCAATCCCTTGATTATCCGCCATTTTTGACAGTTAAACAAACAGGGCACTGAAGAGAAAAAAGTAGGCTCAAAGTTTTACGTCGATGGTATAACGAATGAAAATTTTTCTGTCTCAACCAAAGTCCCCAACTTGAAGTATTTTACCCACTTTTATCTGGAATACAAAACATAACACAGACAAAATGAACGGGGAAAATCACACATTTATTTCAATGATTTTGAAACGCAACCAAACACCAAACATTTAATTTCCTTTTCAAACTGTTACACAACACTCAAAATTTTCTAACAAAACCTTTTTTATGCCTTTTTTCATACAAAAATTAAAAATGTCTAGACCAAAATTCCACAATTCTATATTTTTTTCTTGAATTCAGTTGGTTTTGGGTTTGCTAGCCAATCTACTCACAGCCTAGCTTTCTTTTAGAATATTTTCAGCAGCATGTGTGTAGATTGAGACAGTATCCTTACCAAACTTGTACGCGCTCTCTCCAAGACTCAATGTTGAATGTATTTTGCCAGAAACGACCGCTTCGTCAATTCATGCACTTTTGTTCTCTACATTCAATGATTTCTCCAATTGTGAATTGTAATGCATCACGTCGCATTGTAAAAGTGAAACATTTGTGTGTTTCGCATATTATGTTCAATGTTTGCATATTTCATTGATTACGCAAAAATTTAGCATATCAAGTATAAATTACAAATAATTATTTTATATTGCGATGATTCTTTCTAACTGAGATGGGTTCCCGTACATTTTATGATGTTCATGATTCTATTGATGTTTACTTATTCCAAATACAATAGTATAGTTTATTATTACTTATAACTGCACAATAACATTTTAGTTCTTCTTTTCTTTAATCGAACTACTAAGCGAATTACAAATTAAGTCCATTTCCTTAAGGTATGAATATTAATTAAGAATATCCAATTTTCACAACAGGATGAACTGAAAACGAAACAAAAGTAGTTTTTCTTTGCGCCAGTTCTGTGTATTACAATACATCAGTGTCGTTTCCATTTACTCTTTCTGATATCGGAACTCTTGGTCCATTTTCATTCTCACTTCAGCACCCTAAATATTATTATTACATCTCATTTCATCCTTTCTTCTAGTGTACCCCGCTCAAAGTTCAAGTAACTGAACCACAATGTAACATCAACAGCTGTAAGGAAAAAATGAATCTCGTTTCTTAATTTAAGGCAGATCATCAGTAACGTCAAGCAACTACACGTAGCACTTTTTGCAACACAATTTATTACACCACCTTAGTAGTTAAAATACCTATTGTAGAAGAGGTTTGCTTGGCAATCGCTACGTGTTTCTGCAGAAGTGTACATAGGTATTCTCATATTCCTAGAAAGAAAAGGTAAACGAATCCTAAAAGTCATTACTGTTTGCCGTTTGCTTCTTTTACTTCCTGCTTTTCTGGAAAAGAACTTCCAACTTTTAATATCTCATTAACACTTTTTTTATTGTTGCATCTACGCCAACAACACCACCGTAAAATGTAATGCCTCCAATAAGTCATCAAGTCACGTCAGCACCGGTGTTCTCCACACTTCTATCATTCATTCCACATCACAAACAGCTTAAAGAAACTTTCCTAGAAAAGTTGAAGAGTTGAAAATGTTGAAATGTTTTTACATGAGAATAAAACGGAAGATCTATAGAGAGAGAAAATGTTTTTATCCATCAATTCACCTTGCAGTCTTTATTGTACCCCGATGTTACTCTTGTGCAGTGCTATCTTTTTCTCATACGGAATTGGAATTATTCTTCAGGAAATTTACAACTATATTGAAACAAAATACATTTTTTGAAATAGAACGCCATATTTTTCATAATATCTATGAGGGAAAAATTTAACAGAAAACAAGTTACATATTACATACATACCTATTAAAAATACTGTGTTGTAGCAGTTGGCTCTGCAGTTGTAAACGACCTGCGTGTGTTTCCAATTTCCGTTGTGGTTTCTTTCAATAATACAAAAATAAATTGGGTCGGAAGATAAATTGATGAACATTATACGAAACGAAAAGAAATCATTCGTCAGTGTCATGAAAAGATAGTATATTTTCAGTAGAACAAGTTCTAGAATTATTAAATCGAACAATACATGGAACTTCCTAAAAGACATCAACATTCAATATGATTCAATTTATTTGTAATGATGGCATAAATTGGATGCGTAGTTCAAAATTATTTTTTTATGCATTTCGTGAGCCGGAAGTAAGTTTTGTAAGGAAAGATTTTGAGTACGATACGGTCAATTTTTTTGTTCCTGAAACGTTATGATCAAATTATAAGATGCATGCATGTAAGATTGTTATGATAGGGTCGGTTAGGCAGAAATATAAGGTATTTCAATAGCTTTTAAGGATCTCAACTTCTCTTCAGATATTTCATGTTATTCTAACCGCGTCGCGTCCGCGTCTCTTTCATGTTGGATGAAGTATGAATCGGTTTTAAGGTAGATGAGTGAAACTCGAATTTGAAAATCAATTGAAGGTGTTCTGAAACCATAAACATATTCCATTACTTTGTAAAAGCTTGTGAAGTAAGCCAAGTTTAAAGGGATTAACAGATGTAGAAAAAGTTTTAATTATAAACTTTTAAGTTGATTTTTGTTAAAGTAAATAGTTTAAGTTAACTTAATGCAAAATTCCCTTGACCCAATTAACCTTTTGAGTTTGAAATGTAATGTGGAATAGAGTACAAACAAACTAAGTTTGTTGAATTCGTGATTCAGGATTTGAAGTTCGCGGTTGCTTTCAATTGCATTTATTAGTAGAGACAAGAGGAAAAATCTTTCACACACAAAATTCATGCATGTTCATGCTTGTTACATTGCTATTTTCTATTTTACAGTCACCAAAATGTTTTAGATGCTAGTTTGGACTTTTCGTACCAATTAATTAAAAGGATACATCAGTTTTAAATTTTCTCGTTTATGGTGACTTCAATTGTTGACATGTAACACGCGCAGGAAAATCATTGTTTGTATTTACGGAAATTTAGCTTAATAGGTGTGCACTTAAACATATTATTTAGATTACATTACTGGTCGTCAAATGAAGTCGAACGCAAGTTCTTTCGAGTGTGTTCAGGAATTATCAGATTTGTCAACTTGGACTCATTACGTTTTCCTAAAAAAAAGAACAATATTTTTTCCTTTAGATTCCTCCTGTTTTCTGTGGTCATGCAAATGGTTATATATGTGTAGATCTATTAAAATATTAATCATTTCCTTCGATTGTATTGTGCTGTTGCATCGTACTCAATCATCACATCACCACAACATAATCAACACAACGTTCGTTGTTTAATGAACTCACGTATCCCCAAAGGCAATTCTCACGTTCTATCCCTTCACGGAAGAAATGAATGAATTCTAAGAAGACGAACAAAACTTTCCGACTTTTTTATTTTCTTTATCCTACCATTCTTATTGCCTGCTTCTTTTTTACCCTGCGTTTCCTGGTGATGATGGTTGGCTGGTTGCTCTTGCATAACTTCTAGATAGGTATAAAGAGGTTCGTTTCAAATTTGTTCATCATCATCTTATAAACTTAGGTGCTCTTCTTATCCCAAACCATCCACTTTACAATTACAATCAAGGAAGAACAAAGGAAGGAAAGAAAGCACATTGGTCTAATCAGTCAGAAGAACTTGAAGTCTTGTATTTTTTTATACTTTACTTCACGCTGTATGCACGCAGATGCATTTTTCAGCTTCTTCTGAAAATAATTTTACGCCAACACCAACCTGTATCAGTCTCGAAATATGCTTGAATAAGTTAAACCTTTTTTTGAAATTGTACTTTGTTTTGTTACATAGATATACAGATGTACTTTCTATTTATGAAAAGGATATGTTTGGCATTGCGTGTGTAAGTATACTTTTATTTGTACTTGATTTATCAAAAGTGCGTACGTGCATCTTCCTTATTGTTTCCATAAAAAACGAACTCTGGTAAAACTTTGGGGACTCGACCCCAGAAAACTAAACAAGATTCTCTTTCTTGTGCTTTGCCAATTTTGCTTTCTCTTGTTTTACTTTAAGCAGCGGCAGTATAGTAGTCTCTGTAGTCATTATTGTATATATATTTTACAACTTCCCAAATGTTCCCGAATAACTTGATGAGCATATGAACAAGGAAAACAAAAGAAAAGAAAGAGGCACCAATGCTACAGGAGTATTCAACTTTTTACATTGCCTTTCCTCTGATTTTAGTTGCCAAAGTGGTGGTGGTAATATGGTAGTCAAGTCAGTGCAATGAGTGCACCACTGCTGTTGATAATTACTACAAAGAAGAATGATGAGGCTTGAAAAAGAGGCACACGTGTTGCAGTAGAAACATAGGTAGGTAGGGGAGGATGAAAGTCCATTTGGTCTTTTAATGGATGCAACTCACACAGTGCACTCCAACAACATCATTCCCTTAAAATAAAAACTCACAGGAACGCAACACAGCAAAGCACATAATAGATAGGCCTTTCATTCAATTTAAAAGAACGAGAAAAGTGGTAAACGAAGGGCAAGTTTACTCGAGAAAAAGAGCAATCAAAGTAATAAGAAGAATGAGATGGCGAAAGAAAAAAAAATCCCATTTAAAGTGCAACAGCAAACCCGAGAGAATGCAAGTACGCCATAGGTATTATGTATACTTACATTCAAAGAAATGTTTCACGAAATAAAGCTTTTCTATATACTGCAAACTACCCAACCAAACACAATCACAATCAGCATAAAACTGCAACAAATAGGAAAAGTAACCATTTTTGTGTCTTCAAGTAGTAACGACCCTTATTACTTTAGTTTTTCTCTTATTTCCTTCTTCGATTGCTTTTCCTGCTTGAATTGGAACTTTGGAGGGATTGGGAATGAAACAAAAGAACGGGACAAGGGGATAGAGGCAGAGTAATAGTAGGAGTAGGAGTAGTAGGAGTAGGAGTTGGAGTGGAAAAAACAACAAAAATTCAACATTTTGTTTTACAAGAGTGAAAAAGTGTGCTTTCTCTTGTGACTTGACTTTCGAGAGTGAGTGTGGAGAAATGTAGTTGTTGAGCGGGGGTAGATGGGAAAGAGTAATCCTATTAAAAGCATTTCCTTTCCACCAATTTTTATCAAAATGACTTGATTTCCTGCTACATGGATTTCCTGCATTTCCAGATACTTTCACAAAAAGTAAAATGAGAAACAGCTGTGGCTTCTCTTGTTTACACTAAAGAGCTCTAGTAATGCAATATGGTATATATGGTATATGTGCAATCAAGTTTTTAGAAGAATAGTTTTGGTGGTGGAAGTAAAGTGATCGAAATCGGGAAAAAATCCTTTTCCTGTTTTTTTTTAGATTTTTGCGTTTAGAGTAAGGTTGTTAAACCAAAATGCTTTGTATAAGGTATTGGTTAAATAGCATTATTTCTTTCACCTTTATTTAACAAGTTACTACAATTGTGCAACACGCGTTTTTTCGTATTATTATTGTAAGTAAAAAAGTTTTTGAACTGGAAAAGTCATTGACTTGCTATGATGTAAAATAACCCAAACTATGATCCAATATCAAATCGCAACAGTTATGTTTACAGGTAGATGCTTGGATAGTTTTAACTTTACAATAAAAAAAGTTCAAGTGTAAACTTTAGCTCCCAGTTGTTTAGAGCTAGGAACGTGGAAACGAACATCTATAATTTGAAGCTTGTTGAAATCTTGAAATAATGCTACTCAGGTGAGCAATAAAGGTTATAGCAGACAACGTATGTATGTATGTAGGTATATATTCGGTAACATCGTGTTGCTCCAAGTTTGATTTCTGCATTATATTTTTTTTTGTGGTTATCTTGACGACAGCAACGGCTAAGTCATAGCATGTCAGCCTCGTGTTACTGGATGAATTGACTGTTGTCATGTAATAATTTTTGGCATGCGCTTCGACTGCCACCAAATAGTATTACCTATTTTTAGGGGAAAATGTTAATTTCTCCACGATAGACATTTTGGAAAACCCTATTAAAGCCACGGAGAATAATTTGCAAATATATGTATGTTATATTGGTTCCATCAAATCAATTGTAATAATACATCAGGATAAATTTAATATTTGAAAACTCATCAACCCGTATTAAAAGTCTTACAAACTTTTACAATCAGTTTACTAAACTTACGTACAATAAAATTTCTCATTTTATTAATTCCATGTTGCCCTTTAGATATACGTAAACATGCTAGATGATGTATAAAAAACTTGTTTGGTAGGCACACACGGACGTGGAATTAATCAGTACCAGTTTTTTTTAAATGAGAATCCAACTACGGGATTATATTTTGCAACATATGACATACAAAATGTAAAAGGGGAGGATGAAGCAAATACAAGTATTTTACAAACAGAGGACACTGTAAACCGAAACCATGATGTAAATTAAGCAATTTAGATTTGGTACAATTTTAATTTCTGCTGTCCAAAGCCAAAATAATTTCCATTTCCCGTTCATTCACTCACAGCTGCAGTTGTTGGTATTATTATCGTGGCTCCCCAATGCAACCCAAAATGCTTACAGCAATTTTTTTTTAAATGCCATCATATTCTGTGCAATTTGTTTTCACATTGTTTTTTACAACTCTTAATATGTTGTCTAGTTTTGGCCACCAAAACGAACATAATTTCATACGAACATAATGCAAATTAGGGAATGGATAATATATAAATCCTTTAGTTATACCACATCAGTTTTGTTGTTGAAGCGCCTTTGTAAGAATAACAGACCATGTCATTCATTCATGTCAGTTAACGGCTCTAATTTAGCTATCCGCTTACCCTCTCGGGTTATATATTTTTGTCATAAGATTTACAATGATTAATTTTAACTTGCTGCATTGTAAAAGCATAAAGTGCAGAAGCAAAAGCAGCACAGGATATAAAGTCCACACCATATCGTAAATTACACTACATTGTAAGAAAAGAACCCTATATTAATTTCAGCAACCATCAACATTAACCTTGTGCTTAATGCAATTCCATCAATTTAAAACTTCAAGGTTCTCCCAGCAATCATGTCATAAAGTCTCTTGTTGGGATCCAGTGACACAAGTTACACAATCCCGGCAGCCAACAACAAATCTTCAAAGCATCTAGAAAGGTCTGCTGCTGCTGCAGTCTCCGAACGAGTTACTACTTTGCAAAGAAAACACACATACACACACACACACACAAATGTCATCAGCAGCAGCATCTAGAAACGCCATTGCCTCCGTCATTCAAGTTAACAAGAAAAATCTAAAAAGAAGAGAGTCAATGGAACAAGAGACCAAAGCAAGGACCAAAAAAGAAAAATGGTAGTCATTTCTGTCATTGTGTCACTATTCGCTGTCATCATCCTCATCATGTAAAAGTAACCATTTCACAAAACCACGCGAAAGAAAATAGAGAGAAGGGTGAATGCATGCAAATGGTAAAAAACCGACCAGAGAATCAGACATCATCCATAAAAGTAGAAATAAAGAACCAATGTTATTCATTTCCTTCCTTTCTCTTATATTTTATACGATTCTTCTTTTTGTTTGGTTTGGTAAAAGAAGAAAAAAAAAACTATTCACAGCAGAGAATACTTCTGTAGAATGTTTTCCTTTCCATAACCAACGCTGCTGTGCCATACATAAACATACATTAATGGCAATGGTACTAATGGTAATGGCACCTTCAATTTGGAAACTTTTTTTTCGTCGTCCCCATATGAAGCATACCTTCTTTTGTACCTTAATAGACAAGACCATTTTCCATTGTCACAGATGAAGGAATCTGATCATGCATCTCTTTTGGGTGCCATATTATGGTTTGAAGTTACAAAAAATATATATTCATATACATAAATGGGCAAGCTGATGCAAAGGACAATATATACACAAACACAGTTGTAGCAGAGGAAGAAAAAAAGAGTAAAAGCGCCCAGAAGCACATTCAAAGAAAAAGGCACTTTCACTAAAGTGATTTCTTATTTTTTTAGTAACACTGTGTCGTAATCGTAATAAATGTGTTGTCTGGTGTGGTGGTGGTCGATTGATGTGTGCACGGTTTTGCATGGAAACGTGCTACTTTGCTTCTTGGCAAAGAGCACCACAAGCACAAAAAAATATAGAAGAAAGATATTGAAACTTTGAAAAAGTGAAATATTATGATGCTGATGACAGCAAAGAACGACACAAGTACTGTATTTGCATTACAAGAAAGTAAACTATGCCTATGTAAGTATATGTATGGAGACACATCAGATGAGATGAAATGATGTTGGTGATGGTGGTGGTGGTATGGCTGCAGTAGACAATGCGGTGGTATATGTACAGCAAAAAAAAAGTAAAAGTTTTCTTTGTAAAGGATTTTGTGATGTTCAACTAGATTCCTTGTTCTTTTTCATCATCATGATCATCATCAGCTTTCTTTCTTTTTTTTTGCTATTCTTCTTCGAGACTAGGATATGTCATCGTATGTAGGCAGAAAATTTGTGTAATTTTTTTGCTTTGTTACTGCTGAAGATATGAAAGCAATGCGGAAAGGAAACAAATTTGTTTTGGGACGGTGCGGTGGGGATGGTGGCGGCAACTACGGTGGTGGTGAAGAAAAAGAAGATGAATAAGAAAACTACTAACAAAATGCAAAAAAAGAAGAAGAACTATGAGAGATACAATATCGTTGTAGTAGTAGTCGTTGAAGAAGTGAATGAATGATTTTTAGATGTGCCATTTTTGGAACGTCGTCCGGGAGTTTTGGTGTGTGTGTGTGTGTGTGTATTTATATGGCTTCGTCGAGAAAATAGAAAATAGTGACTGCGACTCTTGCTATGTGTGTCTCTCTTGTGCTGTGCTCTTGTACTCTTCAGAGAGTTGATCCAGTGATGAGATGAAACAAGCATATTTTCTTTTCTTCCTTCATCTTCTCCCCTACTCCTTCCAAGAAAAGCAAAAAGCCGGCAACAATCTCATTTTCATCTTGAAATGTTTTTCTTGTTATTTTCACGCAAAAGTTGGCTTGACTGGATAAAAAAATAAGAAGACGATGATGATGATGAAGCATCTAGTATAAAATAGATAGGTAGACAGGCATTATATAACGACTACTAGTACTACACAAAATTGCCTGTGTGTTTCTAAATGTGTAATATAAATATATTGAGCAAACAAATCTCTTCTGAGGAGGGAGAGAGAGAGAGAGAGTTAAGAATGCCACTTGTACATGTCTACTTTGCTTGGTTGAACTAACAACTTTGGAAGAATCTGCAACATTCTCAACTGAGCTGAGAGACAACTAAAATGGGAGGAAGAGGAAAGATGGTACCCAAGCATTTTACTTTATAGCTTGTTATTGCATTGCTGATGTTGCTCTGTTATTGTCATTGATGTTGTCGCGATGTCGTTTTTCCCTTCTGCTTGATGCTTCTGTAAAGAAAGGTGATGTGTGCGTGTGTTTATATAGAGATGCATGTACATACCTATATTTATCTTTAGTTTTTCTCTTTATGATGATGATGATATGGTATAAAGAAAAGAAGAAAAATAAGATAAGATATAAAAATAGAAAGAAATCAACAAGAAAAGTATAAAAAAATTGGATACGACTTTAACTTTTCTTTACGCACGTGAGTAGTGTAGAAAAAACAATGACCGTGGGAAAAGTGATGTACAAAAAAATAACGCTTTTTCTTTGTTTTTGAGATCCTGCCCCTGCGTTGAAATTGCATCTTTTTCGTGTCTCTTGTCATCGTTATGTTTTGATAATGCACTCGTGCATTGATCCTTTAAATGTTGAAAGTCAAGTGATTCTGTTAGAAAAAAACAAGACAAAAGAAAAATGTTTATTTGAAAATAGTAGAAAGAGATGAATGGTATCGAAGAGGTTGAAACGAATTTTTTGGTGAATGTTCACCCACCTATATGACGATCAATTCAACTTTCAAAGTATAATTTAACTCTCAGAAAAGTCTTAAACTATACATTTAGAAACATTTTCAACAAATATTTTGCAGGTAATACAACCTCAGATCACAAAGTTTCAGTGGTTAAACATTGTATAAAATTTGTATATACTCTGTAGTTTTACACTGCGTTTGTCCATGCACATATACATACCTTTTTTTGAA
>JAHZNC010000240.1:0-36078 GCA_027744095.1 Zhuqinia jingwanae
CTTCTTCTGGTGATCATGGTGAAGTATGTATAGGCAGTAGCAAATGTAAATGTATATAAGTCAAGTAATAGTACAAATAATAGTAGTAATAATTATAACGATGATGATGGCGCGTATGAAGTACAATAAGTAAAAAGTATACAGCTAAACACAAATTAACAAGTTACAAAAAAAAACAAGATTCTTTGACTGGTTATATAATAATAATAATAATGATGATGAATATGCTATGAATATACAGTCGTGATTCTAAAATAAGCAGTCAACAAAAAAAAGTAAAAACAATAACAATAAGAATATATATGATAAACAACGAATGTAAATCCTCTTTTTTTTCACGCACTATTATGACCACATGTCTTTTGCAAAATATATTTTCTGATGAAGTAAGTAGAATCAGCTCTCTCGATGATTTGCAGCTCCTGAGTCAACTTTCTTCTGTTTTTGTGGAACATGGGCATGAAGGAGAAGAGGGAAAAAAATAATAAGATTGGTTTGTTTTTTTAGTTTTCAATAAGTATATAAACTTTAGCTTCACTTGTAAAAGTTTTCCCACCAAAACCATGCCAAAAAAATGAAAACAAAGAGAGAGTTTCTCCGTCTTGTAAATTTTTTTTTTGTTTATAAAATAAAAAATAAAAAACCTTACCTTCGCTTTCCGTCGAAATGGAAAACATCCCGATTTAGGTGGTGGTGGAGGACAGTCAAGAAGGAGATCTGGACTAGGTGTGTTATTTGGTCCAAAAACATTCAATTCCCGGAAACAGTTTGTCTCTATCATCTGAAGGGGAAAAAAATAAATAATTTTGAAAGGAAATGAATTTTTCTTTACCATATACTTGAACTATGCTGCTGTATCACTAACTAAAACACAACAAAATAAAATGCACACGGTCTATCTTATGTCGTCGCATGAATCCAGTTCAAAATCTGTTCCATATTTGGGTTTAAATTTGAAACCGATATAGCAAAATAATATTGTGCAGCAGACATTATGTTACTTTGTACTTTTTCCCCCTAGTTTATAATCCTATGGTAAATTTTTTCCTTTCTTTTCTTTGGAATAACATGGAAATTTCTGACAGTGCACTGTGCCTGTCAGAGGAAATGTCAAAATCAAATAAAGGAGTATGATATCAGATTTTTTTACATTATATTTTACCTCGTTTTGCCATGGTATAGAGACGGAACCCGTGTTAAACTTAGCATAAAATGAATCGTCTGAAGCGTCCAAGTTTACTCCTTTAACGGTAGAAAATTGCTCGATATCTAGCACATCCTTAGCATATACAGCATGCGGCTGAAAAAAAAACCAGAAAAAAAAAATCGATTGCAGTCTCTCGTTTCTTTTCTTGAGCATTTGCCATTTTTGTGATTCTTCTTTTTTCCCTGCTCCATGCAGGAAAATGGCTTTATTTCTATTCTTATATTTAAAAAAAAGAGTTTATCTATGCCAAAAACTTACATCAGGGACGAAAGGAGGATCCACCAATCCAGCTTCAACCCGTTTCCAATTCTGCATTGAGAAACCGTGCATTACAATACAAGTCAATACATACATGATTCAATTTCATTGTTGACAGAAATTTCTTTGTCACTATAAACAACGCAGCAAACCCTGATCATCAAGCTGGCGCCACTGCCACAAAATTTCCCATTCAATCAAGATTTTTTTAAAAATATGCTCCGCAGAATTTGGTTTAGATCAAATTGATTATTTGTAAAACAAAACCCTTTTGTAAACAAGAGGATTTTGCGCAATGTTATGTAAATACCTTACATGTTATCAGCTCTTAAATTAAATGAATTTCTTTATACGCAAGACATTCATGTGAGGTAAAACCGGACTATTTATATAGTGCTCACTTATGTATCAAATAGTGTGTACTTACGAGCGAGGTGAAAAACTGATGTTGTTTAACTTCAGAAGCACCGCTTCGTCCAGAATTGCAACCAAGTCGTTCTTTGGGATGTTTTCTTAGAAGCTGCAGTTCCATCACCATCACGCACGCAACATACACACGAAAGAGCACAAGAATATATACATAAGAGAGAGAAGCATTAAGCATTACAATTTTCTGGCAAACTTTTCTGTAATAAAAAGTAGCATCATTTTGGTTGGAAGAGGAGGAAAGAAGAAGAGGAGAAAAAAAGAGAGTCTTGTAAAAATAAAATCAGTATAAAAGTAAAACGTACAGCTTGACAAAGATGCCTTGCTTCATCATAGAACCGTGATGAATATCGTTCAGCATCTTCCTTCACTCTCCGATCCACTTCTTCCCTTTTCACTTTCTCCTTTCTCGCCCTGAACGGTGCAGATCCTTCGATCATTTCGTAAACTAAGCAACCAAACCCAAACCAATCCGGACTAAATGTGTACCTTTCGTTGTCTATCACTTCGGGAGCTATAAAGGAAAACGAGAGAGAGAGAGAGAGAAAAAAAAAAACAGAAAACCTTTTTAGTACTTTTTAGAGAGATCCCATTCAGATAAAAGGGAATATGCAAGGAAAAGTAAGCAAAAACATTTTTTCGCTTTATATGTATGTATTCGCTTTTTGCTCTGTCATCACGGGAGCTATAAAGGAAAACGAGAGAGAGAGAGAGAGAGAAAAAAAACAGAAAACCTTTTTAGTACTTTTTAGAGAGATCCCATTCAGATAAAAGGGAATATGCAAGGAAAAGTAAGCAAAAACATTTTTTCGCTTTATATGTATGTATTCGCCTTTTGCTCTGTCATCTGGAAAAATATTTATATCGAAACGATTTTCGGAGACAGAGGCCCCCACAAGATGTAATATAGGGATTGTGTGCCCACCTACTGAAAAGCCAAAGTCACTTTTTGTTCAAAAAGCTATTATACTTTGCTTACCCATGTATCCAACAGTTCCTACTCGACCCCGTACCGTTTCCCCCTCAGGGAATTTCAATCGCAAGTCCTAAATCTGAGATTCTTACATGTCCATGATCATCAAGTAAAATATTTTCTGGTTTACAGTCACGATAAACTATACCAAGTTGGTGCAAGTGGTCTAGACCGCAGAGAACCTATAAAAAAGCAAGCATACACAAAATAGTTCATATAAACATGCATCACATTTTCACAAACATCATCATCATCATCATCATGATCCCGAACAACCTTTTATAACCAAGTTTGTTCAGAAAAGAGGGAAATAGATTTGTTTGGTTTGTTGAAAATGATGAATGTTTACAAATAGTATAAAATGGGAGAGGAAAAAAATAATGTTTTTCTTTCTTTCTTTTTTTTCTAACATATAATACATCATATTAAAAAAAAGAGGGGGAAAAACGAGAGGATACAAATCAGATATTTTGAATACAACTTCGCCGCACCATAATATATCAATCCTTCAAAACTTTCTTCTTCTTTTTTGGCATTTTATTTATGTACAATATGTAATAATTTATATATTTTGTTTGTGTATTAACTTGACTGAATGCAGATGAACAAATCTCTCCAACCACTTCCATTGGAGGTATCGGTGAAAGTACATGGACTGTTCGAAGGAGCGGAAGGGTCCATCGGCTAAATAGTCTTTCACCTGCTTTGTGCACTCAGTGAACTGAGTCTTACTCCCCATGCACTGCTCACATCTCTCTATAATATCTGCATCTATCAGTTTCACCGATTGGGCGCCCTGCAAATCGTTTCACATACATACACATATAATATAAATACACTAATATTATGTTCATGCACCATCACATCACTTCTTCTTTTTTACCGACAATAGTGTGTGAGAGAGAGAAAAAAAAATCATGCTATAGAAAATTATTCCCGCTTACATTCTGCGACAAGAAGGTCTGAAATATGAATTGGGCCAGCTCCACCCGCCGCTCGTCCTGTTCAATCTCATACTTTTCCTGCAATCAACCATGAGGTCAGTATGAAAAAATCCGTCTGTGTCGGTATTCTTATTATCATCACTACTAATTCATTTGCACACCCAGGCGCTTTTTAGGAATACATTAAAAAGTTTGGCTGCTGCTGCGGCATGCATAGGATAATATCTAGAATGTTGTTTAGCTCGCAACGTAGCAACATACAGCGTGTACATTCTGCCTGGAGCAGACTGACTATAAAGACCGTGCAACAATTTTTTTTAGTTGGTAAAAAATAACACATAAAGCCACTTACCACGGCATCGAGAAAGCTATTACAGATCCGGTAGAGAGGGTTTTTTGCTTCACAAAATTGGCGAAAGAGGAGTCTACCTATGGGCTGATTGTCAACCACATAGTTGTACTGTACGTCTGCAAAAAACAGAAGAAAAAAACAGATGACGTAAAGTTGAACACAAGCTATTTTATCTGAACAATGGTATAAAAAAAAGTAGATTGCATTACAGTCATCCAGTGTAAAACATGCAACGTATATACCGCATTTAAACAAACTACTGGAGATTTAGTGTGATAGCAGGAGCAGCAGCAAAATGGCGCTCGTATAACAACAACAAGTCGATTGTGAACTTCTAGTAGAATAACACACAGAGAGAGAAAGTTTACCGAAAACGGAGTTTTCTTCTTCTTTGTATTCACATTCATACACATAATAAGTACGACGAGAATATAACAAAAACATACATCTCTAGTAGCTTGCTTGCTGAACGACAAAAAAAAGTTTTATTTTATCAACCTATAAAAACGGACATGATATCTCTATTTACACAAAATGTCCAGCTTATCTAAATATTTGCGTATGTTCACCCCAAAAAAATAAGCTTCTTTGTTGTTGCCGCATTAGAAGGGATTGGAAGCTTTTTTACAGGAACAAAACTTCTTCTTTTTGTTTTAACTTGACCAAAGTTCTACTATTTGCCTAGGAATTCTCATCAACACATGCAAAAAATAGGAAGTCACCTTCTTGACATGATCATCAATCAATATGATCAGTATAAGATTTTCACGATCCATATCCATACACACACAGTTTATTAATTCACGTGGCTCATATATCAACTCTTCTATAAAGCTGCTTTACTACTTTCCCTTATATATTTAACTGATATAATTGAATTAATTACTAATAATCTCGATATAGAACACGGAAATTGAAAACACGAACAGTTATTTATCCACACACCAAATCGACAATGCATAAAGCAATTATACAATTTCAATTAATAAATTGGGTCTACAATTGAGTCTAACGAAAGCTATTTTTTGTGTTTTTTTAAAACGCTTTTTATTGTTCCACTTCACTGAACACTTTAAAGAAAATTGAGGAAAATCCGGAACCATGTGCATATGTATGTGGCGACTGGTCAGATAAAAAAAGTATTATTGGTGTGTATGCTACACAGAGACGGGTAAACAAATGAACGGAAATCGATAGTTGTTACAATGATGCTTTCTCAGCATTGCAATAATAACATTAAAGTTTGTAGTAAAAAGGTTTAAATATAACAAAGCTAAATGGGTTCTCCCAAGTTCCTTTGGCTTTTAGTCTTCAAAAATAACGTGCCATGGTATATACACAAGCAAACATCTATCTTATTAATAGCAGTGGAGCAGTGGTGGTAGTTGGCTTTGCTCTTTGTGCCTTCACGTGCCCATCAGTGACAATCACATCACCACATCAAAAGGAAAGGAAAAAAAAGTACAAATGAAATGAACAGAGAGAGAGAGAGAGGCTTTTTACATGATGATGACGACGACGACGAGGATTGTAACACGGAAAATTACATACGAGCATTTGGCGTATCAAACAAACTGGTAATAGGACTCGTAAAGTTTTTGGGGCGTTTGATTCCAATGCGATGTGATGATGCTAGATCGTTTGTTCTTGATTATTATGGTTACTGGCCATCTCACCTTGCAAACAAGCTCCTTCATCTTTCATTTCTTTCTTTTTTATTACATCTATAATTCCGACGCTTCTAATCGTTATAGTGGCTATGATAGTATGTAGGCATGTATACATCATAATATCTTTTCTATACACACACAAAAGGGCAGGATCACTTTTCTCGGGTGTCATGTCAGGTAGAAAAACTCTTGACAGGACAAAACAAAATCATTTTTGTGTATTTTGTAAAGACTTCTATTTTTTGTATGAAACCCTTTACTCTTTTTTTTGTTACATCACACGTATCATTTACAGGGAAAGGAAGTCAACAACTTTTGAAAAAAAAAACAGCCTTGATATTTATCATTTGTGGAAAAAAAAATATCATTACTTTTTTGGGATGATTGAAATCGTACATGAAGTTTCCAGCTTTGCTTCTGTAGCAGCAAAATTATGTCAAGGAGACTTTTGCTCTTAAAGAATGGATGGTTTACACACACAAAAAGCAATCAATATAATTTGGAAAATTGCGATGATGATCATGATAGGGATCACGTTTTTAGTGTGTGGTAGAAAACGATAAATTGCCTATGTTTTTTTCCATACAATTCAGCATAATATTACGGCGCACACACAGTAGTACTGCGGTAGTAATTTGATATCAATCATCACTACAGAAAATTCATGTTTTTGCGGGGCTTTTGTTTCATGAAAAGTGTTTTATTTATCAAAGAATCATAGTGCTTCTCTCAAAAGTTTTTATGTAAAAAACAAATTTCTCTGTGAAAAGAACTTTTTAGCCAAAAGGTGACATTTGGCGGAGACATAATATCACACTTCATCATCTCGTCTCAAGTCACCCCAGGCGTTACCATTATTTTACTTTACTAACAAGCCGTACATCCATATGTTGTATGTGTGCATTGATACGTACCTAATTAAAAGTTTAGAGCATTCTAAAGAAACGAACAAGAGTTTCAACACTTTAGCAGAGTTGAAATGGTTGAAAGTTCAAACATTTCTATTTATATTTTTGCAAGTATCTAGTACACCTACACATTAAACTGCTTATTCTTCGAGAGCCTATCGGCTATTGAACGGAAATCGTAAAAAGTAGATAACAAGTAATTAACATGGAACTAATGGCTCTAAAACAATAAACCTGATACATCCGTGTAAATGATGCGTGTACTATGCTCCGTGTATTTTACATAAATCACTTACCCTATTCGAAATAGACAATCACCTAATTTAGAGATTAGGATAATAATGTAAGCATAGTAGTAGAAGTCGTTTAAAAAAAACAGCTGTAAATTTATTACAACTGGATTTATTGAAATGGCTTACTAACACATTGAATAACACTGACTCCTGTTTAAGTGTTTAGTCAACTTACCTATTTTATTTTTGATGTCAATACACTGGGAGATGTGGGGGAACTGAAGGATCTTTCGCCACTTTTTACTCTTCCCTTTATTGCTGTCTGTAATTTGAGAGAAACAATAAATCAGGCATCATTACACATTTCAAAATAAAATCATATTAGCACCTTTTAGCAATCATAAATAAATAAAAATAATAAAATCATAGTATATATATATAGAGAGAGAGAAAAGTTAAACAGCACTGTAAAAGGTATTTAATAAAATGTAATAAAATTATAATCGTCATCATGCAAAAAAAATGAAATGTAAGAACCGTCGAAATGAATAAACATACTAGTTTTTTACTTTAAAAGGGTATTATAATCAATTATCATGAAAATACATCCAAAAAAACAAATATATATATTTTTTATAAATTTAAATATTCACTACAAAAAAGAAGATAAGAATGAAATGAAATGAACATGAACATTAAGTATATCAACAACAGAAAACATGAACGATGAAATTTGAAATAATATAATTTTTTTTAAAGAAGAGAGATATAAATAAATGAGAAATACACAAATTGCATATTATTTATTCCAAATTTGTATTATGTTGTATATAAGTATATATATAGTATACTCGCCTGTAGCAGTTGCTGCTTTTTACAATGACCCATCCATGATTTAAGCGGATGATGTACGTACATACAAATGAGCATTGCGATACAGAGAGAGGGAGAGAAAAAAAAACAAAAAAAAACAGCTTTTTAAGTACTGTTGGCTTAACTATCAAAATTCATTTATTTTATTTTATATTTTATTTATTTATATTTTTGGCATGTCATCATCATTGGGTGACTAGGATAATCACGGCAGTATTGTGCACAAGATTGTAAGTATGTGCGTTATATGCTGTTTGTAATTTCCTTCAAATTACATTTTTTTGTTTTTGTGTGCGTGACATTTTTATGGCGGTATGAGTTTGAGAGAGAACTACTAAAAGCGAACACATTGCAAATTGACGCCAATCCTCGTCATCATCATTGGAAAACAAGAACATATATTATACAACCACACGACGACGACGACCATGTCTTTTCTACCTATAAAATAGTTTTACATATTCGTAAAACTTTGTCAGCAGGCATGATGATGCAAGGCAGAGGAGGAGTGAGACGAAGTAGTGTCAACAAATTTATTTGGTTTGCAGAAAAAAAAGTGGCGAATAAGTTTAGTTTGCTCATTGCTTTTTCCTTTAGCATTACAACATGTCTAAAAACTATATATGCTTCTCACTTGACTACACAGAAGAAGAACTTTATTTTGGAGCTCTTCATATAATTACTTTTGACATAATTCAATAATATGCAATCTTAACGACATCAACTTTTTTTTTGCTTCCGTACTACACTCACACACACACGTTGTTACGATTTACTCTTGCATACATATGTGCGTGCGTGGGTTGCAGAAAAACCTCAACGCGGCTATACCTAATAAAATCATACTACTTTTGGAACATTTAATTCACAAGTAAGTGATGATGATGTTGATGAAGATCCATTTGCTTTGTCAACTGATTTAGAGTTGTGCTAGTACATAGTAGTGTAATAGCAAGTTACAACAACGTCAGTAAGCAAGAAAGCGTACATATGATGATGATGATGATGATGATATGTATGTATGTACCCATATCTCAAGTCACCAAACAGTAGCAAAATGGCTTTTGAGCAAAACAAAAATTGGTCCTAGTAGTCAGTCGTCTTCACTCTTGTTCGTATATATACATATATATTGGTGTGGTGATGGTGGAAATATTAATGACAAAAGAGGACTGAAGTTAAAATAAATAATGAATTTTTGAGGTCAGGTGTCAAGCGGTTTTACAAACAAACAAACGCGACGAGCAGCATCAAAAAATGCTTTTAGTCGAACTCGTCGAAACGAAATTTTTTCATGTTTTTATGCGTCTTGTGTTTCTTTACCACCACCACCATACCACACGTTCACATGTCACTAGAGTTACACAAACAAATGTGTAAAGTTTGTAATTCTGATTATATGGTAGACACATATTATAAGGGGAAAAAACATGATACAGATCAAACTACAAACGCCATTCTCCTTACTACTACAACTGCTATATTACCACCAACATTTTTGCATTGAAATCATCACCACTTTTTTCTTTCAAGCTGAGTAAATAAAAAAGTTTTTTTTAAACTGTGTATTAAATGGCATCTAATGTACGGACTCAAATTTCAAAGGGTCCACTTTGTTTACTGCATTTATTTACTTTAGCATTTAATGAGGATCACGTATCAATAACATGATACATTTAAAAGGCTCTCCACTCAAGTCTTTTACTTATGCGATTGTTATAATCAAAAATAAAATAAAAATTTAGACAGACTAAATAAGATATTGCTTGTAGTGGTGGTGTGATGATGACTGACAAATAAGCTACATCATTCGCAAAGGTACGGTTTACCTGTGCACTAGAGACAGAGAGAGAGAGAGAGAGAGACTATGTACCTAGTCTACAAAAAGAGAGAGATATAGATATAGAGAGAGACAGTGACTTTGACGATGGAAGGTGGGCATGGTACCAAGTGATGTGGATCAGGACAAGGTCATAAAATAGCTAAATTATGATCGATGATTTCGTACTTTGTATGCTACGATTATCTATATTCATTACCGGTAATGGTTGATGATTTTGATTCGACTACTGAACTACCACTTCTTTCTTGTACTGTGTGAATGCTAAAGGCAGCAGAGAGAAAAAAAATCAAGTTGTTTTAGTCTGTTCAAAATAAACGGTCACGGACTGTGACAAACCTGATTTTGATTAAAATTCCATTTAAAAAATGTGACTTGTACCTTAATTTATAATTTTTTTTTTTTTTTTGATGTTTAAGCATTTGTGAATCTGACAATAGCTAAAGGCATTTTCAGGGATAAAGCTTCTGATTACAAGCTTCAATGCACTCCCATGGACAATTTCCACATTGTCTCATACTGAAGGCGAGCAGAATCTTGCCGTCTCCTCCTCCGTTTTTTTGCCTATCTAGGTCAAATTTTTCCTTTGGCTCAGGTAGCACTGATAATGGTGGGGCAATGAGAGACTACAGACATTAACCCGATTAAAACGGCGAAACACACGGCAAAATTAACGCGTGAACGGCATTTTATTTCCCATTTAATAGGACAGGGAATTTCGACGCATGCATTTTTGTTTACACAACCATATAGTCATCCGCTTTTTCTAATGAACGGTATCATCACCAAGTATCAGTATCATTGCACCTTTTCACCAGGGCACTAAATCTTTGAAACTGCTCAAGCAGTCAGCAAGTCAGCACTAAAACATACCATCGGTAATAATATGAGTTTCATTCCCAAAAATTTACGCTTGTACGTATTTTAATTATTTACGAACGAGGAACAAAATTCCCAACCAGCCGACCTGCAAAAAACAATCTATCATGAAAGGTTTTGAGCTGTATGATGGTGGAGATACGACGAAAAATCATTTCATGGGAAATGAAAATTGTTGGTTGATTTGATGCTCTCTCAATTCAACTTGGGTTTAATAAAGCAAGGCATGCATTTTCTCTGCTAAAGTCAACTGGGAAACAGCCATAAAGCTCTCTGCATCCCCAAATTCCCAGATCAGAACTTAAACTAATATTTTCGTAGCACATCATTTTGCTTTTTGCTGAATTCTTGCGGGTACGTCAAAAACAAAAATCTCTGGTCTCATTCTCATCATCATCATCAAGTATCATGGTCTCTCTAGATTCATGAGCATGCTCTCATCAATAAGAAATCGACCCACCAGGACGCATCTTCCTTTTGCTCCTGCTCACGTCTTGTCCTACAACCTATCTTACTTGAACTCTTCTTAAATCACTTTGGCGATGATGATGAGGATGAGATGAGGATGAGTTTGGTTTCTTCATCAGATTTTTTTTTTGGTCCATAAGTATATTATAGGTACATATGTACGTATGTGAAATTTATTCCAAAGGAAATTGTTGGTTCACCATGAAACTAAATTAGATGTGGATTGGTCGTGTTGACGCCCATAAAAAAAACTGTGCGCAAAAACATTAAAGCGACCACCTTTATTGGATGCCTTCTTTATGATTGCACGGAAATAAATCTTGTGGAATTGCGAAATTGATGGGGGAAGGAGAAAGAAGGCGCAAACGTCTTGGGAGATCTATTACTACAAACCGACGACTAGACCTTGCGCCAGTCAAAAGAGATCATATCATTCCAAAACAAACATGTGTACAGATAGTATGGACAGTGATGGAACAGAGAATAAAATATTTTCGAGACTCTAGTTTCTCCACCAGAATGCCTTCTTCATCCCACTTTTTACACCCAAATTCTATACCACCCCACTCACCTCCTCCGGCTGCATAATGATTTTTTCTTCTTGTTTAAAATATTAATATCATGACAGCGATTATTCTGATAAGTGGAGTCAGGGATACATACATTATAGGGATATTAATGAGCAGCTGTGAACACTGCTAAAAAAAGGAAATGAGTAAGTTCACTATCCCATTGTGTATGCAGCTGCAGCTTTGGACCGTTATAAATTACAACATCGATATTTTACTGACGCATGTATATATACGACTCCGAGGCATATCTGCGATGATTCAAGTGTGCAATTTTTTTTTTTTTTTTTTTTTTTGAAATTCGGCAAATCTTCGAAAAAAATTGAAATTACCATACCTGCGATAACTAAAACCAACAATGCGATAATTGGAATATCAGCTAGAATTCATTTTATTCATATCATAAAGTTGCCCCTCAATGAACATCCAAAGAAGCATGTCATACAAAATTTTACATACAGTTGATCAAAGTGGGCTCAGCCATTGTTGAGTACTTTGTTCATTAGGCGTAAACCCTACTTTTAAAGTTGCTCACGACTGTTATTAAAGATTGTCCCACATACCTACCATCAAAGGTCAACCTGAAGAGGAGTGTGTGCCGTGCAGGTAATACTTCTTGGCGTATTGAACCATAGGATCCTTACTCAATAGTATCCATATCTATTTCAAGGCGATTACAACGGACCGTATTTAAAAAATTATATTGACTTATATTATAACAGAATCTGTTAAACAGATTTTAATGAAAAGTAGCTTTCCAAATGCTAATATTCAAGCAAGCTGGTTTCACTTTAATCAAAGTTTTTATAGAAAGTTACAGGAGTTGGGCTGCAAGTTAAATACACTGAATAGAACAAGAGAAAAATCGTTTTCGTAAGAAATATTTTGATTTTGATGACTATTGTTACTAATAATATAAGATATTTTTAAAATCCAAAAACTTTGAAATAAAAATTGTATTTATTTTACTAAGTTTTTGCAAATGTGGTATCCATACCTGCGAATAAAAAATCGCAAATCTGAATCCTCGCACATTTGGGCGCACACGATATATACGCAAGTGACAGAATGTTGCGAAACTAAAAAGTACACATTTTTTTGTATTTCGCAAAACAAAAGCCATGTCCTCTGATGTGAAACCGCGTCACACACACAGTTTGCCAAAAAAAAAAGAAGAGTTAAGCTTGATAATGAAAAGAGATCACATACGTAACGTTCAAGCATAGTGAAAGGTAAAATTGCTGCTAAATATTAAAATGATAATTTAGTTGCGCATTTGAACAGCAAACAAGAGGCAACATTAAAGGAACTGCCAGCTGGTATGGTCTGGTTTCACTGAGCAGCGATAATAATAATTTTCCTGTGCCTTTGCTTTATTTTTCGACTGATTGACCGGCAAAATAAGCTACTAATATACTAATCTGCTTGAAAATCCGAAGAATAGGCACAAGCCGCATATTGTTTTTTTTATTCCTTTCTTTGCATATTGTTTTATTATTTTTATTCTTTTCTTTTCATATTATTTATTCATCTGACTGGTGAGCTCATGAAAACCAAAGAGAGTGTGTCTCTTCCCACTTTTTTTGTTGACACAAGAAGAATAATAAGAAGAGTGCGCGTCGCTGAACTAAAAAGTTGTGGAAATTGTTCTAAATGCATTTTTTATTACGTCATCATCATGGTTATTTTTTTTATCATCATTAGTGCTGCATTGAGGAAAATGGATTTTGTTATATATATTTTTTATTATTTGCTGCGCGGTTTTAAGTTGGTCCCAAGGCTGACGGATACATATACTGATACATTTGTAATACATACTATCCTACCAAACTTTTTTTAGTAGTTTAATACTGGTTAAAACATACAATATAAAAACTATATTGTTTTTTTATATGTGCGTGTGTTGCAAAAGTGGACGATTTATTTTATATGAGAGGGATTGAAATAAGGTGTTATGTTGGTTTGGTGGTGTGTTAGTGGTACTTTTTTTGTTTTTTTTAAGAAAAGCAGGAAAAAATTTTTTGACACACGCAACACAATTTTAATCTTCGTATCGTGCCACTTCTGACTCCACTAAACTATTAATATTATAAAACTGTATGCATACATATACATAACATAAATAAATATATATTGTAAATGTATTGTACTAAAGAAAAATGACATGATTTTTTAAATATTTTTAATATTTGTACATGGCAGTCAGAGATGGTTTAGTAGTTTAGAGTAAGTATATAGTCGTATGTTATTACTAAGCTCTACATTTTTGTTGCGAATCCCGATTACTTTTATTACACAAATGATTATCTCCTTGCAATATGCCATACCCTAGAATAATACCCATAGCAACAACAATGTTTTTTACTGACTACAAGTCTCTTCTCAATTTTACGGCCACTTAAAGAAGTTTTTGTACAAAAATTATTATTCGTCGTCCTGTACCCCTCCTCCTCTTCTTCTTCTTCTTGCTCCTTCGTTTTTTTTCTTTCTTTCGTACAGCATGTTATTGTGTAGCAGCGATATATATGTGATAGCGATATGTCTTGTAAGCCCGTCGTCGGTCGGTGGTGCTACACACAAGAAGATCAATCAGTTTTTAGTCCGTAGTATTATTGTTACAAACAAAATGCAATTTCGAACTACACACAAAACAACACGTTCAATGACCCAAAAGGTTGTTCATTTTAACTTGCAACAGCGTTTATTTTATATTTTTTCATGAATACAAATCGCATTTAATTTTAGGGGACTGCTTGTTACTGCTAAACTGCTAACTGTGGTACTTGACTTTATTTACCCGTAAATACAAAAAGCTGCAAAAAAAATTTCTCTCTTCACAATCTATTACATTATTGGCTTGTCTTTAATGTTGAGTCTTAGTAGTACGTGCGTTAATGCATATAGGCAATATATATAATAGTAAGTAGCGTATCTTCAAAATGGTAGAGAAATAGAGATAGATAGATACCTCCAACATCGATTGTCGATGTCGATTTTGTTCTCTTTCTCTCTCTGTCTCTTTCTATCTGTGTCTCTATACCCGCCGCCGACCACCGCACCATACCATACCACCACCACAACCATCATCACCACCTAAAAATTCAATCGGTGTCTTCTTCTTTTTTAGACTGATGATGATGAATAGTACATCATAATAATATCATGCTCTTTTGCTCTTTCTTTCTTTTCATTGATGCTTGCTGTTTTTTTTAATATCCTGTCCTGTCTTGTCTGCCCTCTCCTTCTTCTTCGTCGTCTTCTTCTTATCTCACATCGCATCTCTCTCTTTTTTTTTCTCTCCCATTCTCTGTTGTCTTTGTTATTGTGAGCTTCTGTTTTTTATTAGCGTGTGTGTACACACTGCTTGCTCGCTATTTGCTTTTATATTGCTGAGCTCTCTTTGCTAGTTGCTTCTTTATGCTACCGCTCTCTCTCTCTCTCTCTCTCTCTCTCTATCTTCTCTGCTGATGCTGCTACTACATTACTCCGTTCTGGGGCATTAAATTTGATTTAGACCAGTCATGGTGAAATAATCAATGTAATACAAGCAAGATAACAGGCATCACACAATAAAAGGCAATTTACACACATACACACTGTGTATACATCAAAGCTGGGTCATTAGCACTTTTTCATGTCTGCTAAAAAGGATGGGGCTACTACTCCTACTGCCACTACTACTACGACTTCTACGACAACTACTACTAGTATCACATCAAGTCTGTAAGCTAGGAAGAAGACATCTGTTTCTTTTTATCAATTTGCTGTCATCCGATTTATAGAAGTAATCTCGTTTTCTACCAGCAAGATCAACCAAATTGCTTATTCTTTTACAAATGAGGTGTCTAACATCTAACATCACAAACAGTGTGTGTGTGATGATGATGCTGGTGTTGGTGGCAGTCAGTCAGTATTAAAAGAGTCAAAATTTGCCAAAGGGTAACAAGATGGCATATTATACAAAAAAAATGTGCTAAAAATGCTAAACAACACATTTAAACGTCCTTTATAGACCAAGTGAAAAGGTCAAACGTCTAAGATTAACTTTGATGATGATGGCTTGAAGACTGAGACCCTTCGTTAAAATTTGCAATATACAGATATGCCGGCGAGTATACCAATTTATCGTTTGTTGCGTTCATAGAGAAGATATTTAAAGGATTATAAAAAAAACATAAATATATTATGTATGCATACTTATTCACACATGGTTCACAGACTTGTTAAAACAAACAACAGTGCACATACCAGCAGCAGTCAAACTTGAATTTGGGTCAAATATGTAGCTTCTCTCTTCTAATGTTTTCTTTTTTCAATTATATTACAAAATTATGCGCATGGCTTTCCATTGACTTGACTTGACACGGAAAAAGTAGGGAACATGGACCAATAAAATAAACATTTGTGATCTTCTTCTTCTTCTTTTTAAGAAAAATTACTTTTTCAAAGAGAATGAATTTACCTAAACAAACACAAAAAGCAAACCAAGCATGCCAACGACTTTTTTTTTACTGTCAGGAGGACAGTGTGTTTTTTCCAAAAAAAAAAATTCTGTTTGAAACTCAATCACTCATCACTCATCATCACGTTCATCAATTTTTCTTTAAAGCCGCGTTGCAAGTTTTTGTGTACGATGTTCTATGAAGTACCTTGTTTATTTTATTACATCCTTTCCCATGAAAAGCCCTTTTTTATATTTGTTTCGAGAAAATTGGTGTTTAGTACTCTTTTCCATCATCACTTTCTTTCTTTTTACTTTCTATATATACTTGTCCAGCTGATGAACATGTGTGAAATATCTTTCTCTGATCCAAGCTTTCATGATGCAATCTATTAAATAATAAATAATAATAATATTAAATTATCTCTCCAAGAATACATTTTCAGTCCCCAAAAAAATTGCTGCTGTTGAAAACCAACCATATTCCACATTTCTCGGCAAAAAAAAAATCAGCGTAAGATTTAAAAGTTTGTTTTTATGAAAGCTAGAGAGAAAAAAAACTGATACGTAGCCTGATATTTTTTTTTATTTTTTTGCACATTCATATTTCCTTGCGTGTGTGGTGTTAATAGCATGGCTAATTTCTTATACTACCGCTGTCTCAAACTGACAGCGTTGTTGACAATGAGGATGGCGACGACACGCAACTATTATGGGCTAATTTCTGTTTTTGTCAATGTTATTCCAGTTTTATGGGAGGACACAAGTGATAATTTGCATTTTAAACATGTCAAATCAATTTAATGAAAACATCATCATCATCATCACATGCACTCAAAAGTCGTTGCATCGTTTTCAACAAGTTGCTATATAGTGTCTCTCTATTTAGTGTTTGATGAATGCACAATATTTTGCATCTCTCAACTCTCTCAACAACTGCATGCATTTTTTCCCCTAATTGCACTTTTATACCTGCTGATAAATATTTATAAGATGTAATAACTATGGTGTACATTGAGGAAGTAATCAAACTGTGATTATAATACTCGTCTTGCTTTATGATCTTTAGGCTAATGATGTGATGCATTGTTATACTCTAAAAGAGTGTGTGTGTGTGTGTGTGTACCTTACTACTACCACCACAGAAATCATTAATATTTTTACATTTTTGACGACAAGATTGTCATCAAGTCATCGTCTTCTTGATTATGATTATCAATGCAATAGGAAGGATGATGATGAACATAATAATAATAATATATGTAAGTATAATATATAATAATAGGTATATGTACATATACAATAATATACAAAAGATATCAATATCATTTGACTCAACTTATTATTATACTTAGGTAAATGTATAATGTACATAATGTATGTATTATTATTATTATTATTATACATATAGGGACGAATATTATTACTATTATTAATAAGATTATTATCATGGAAATGTTCAATTTACCTTCTCTGGCTTTGAGGTAGACTGTGTTTGCGACAATATTCTCCAGTTCCATGAGTTCCAGACTTTGTTCGTTGAGATTTTTGGCAGTGGCAGGGGATGTATGACCCCATGCACTTATATATGATTATTATCTTGTTGGAATGCCACGAGACATACCTAAAAAAATAAAAGAAGAAAAAAACAAACAATTTTCATAAAAAAATATTTTCATCACAGTATTATTATTATTGCATTATAAAGGAGCGAATTTTAGTGTTTTGTTGAAGAAATTCTAATTCAATCTCTGTTTCTTTTTAACATGTCCTATCGCATCATGGATCATATTTCACATAATGAATATATGATTTTGTGAAACACTAGAGATACAAATGACATAGCATTAAATATCACTTGGTTTTAAATAATATGTTGACATGACATCCTAGCGGAAAAAAGTGATAAGCATGACAAATGGTAACTATACAAAAAAAGAGACAAACGTCTGCGACAATTATTCAGTTCAGAAGGAAAGAAATATAACGCCACAACAACACAGCGTAGGGCTAACATTTGTCTAAACGCTTCTACCAGATGAGAAATACAAAATCGGAGTTTAATCTTTGGGTGAATATTATACACGTTACTGCATTTCTATTTTTACTATATACACATGTACCATGTTGTATATATACGACGCTACAAACAGCACTGATGATGACCATGTATCGGATTATTTGGAGTGAAAGCACTGCCAATCATAAAAAATCATGTCAAAGTCAAAGATTGTGAATATGACGTACTCAGGTTATGATTAAAATCACTTGCGCTTGGAAGACCCCCGATTTTCCGGACACAAACTCATATTATTTATTTGCTTATACACCTACACATTTTTTGTTTTAATATTCGCGCATATGCGGAAGAAACTTCTTCTTTTTTAGTTGTACAGCATGTGGCCATTTGACGGATGGATGGATTCACAAAAATGCACAGAAAATCTACTTCACACAGAGAGAAAAAGCTATGCTGCTCACCGTTGGGAGAAATGAAAGTTGTTCCCCTCGCCACTTATGAAAGGAAACTATTATAAAGGATTCCTGGGAATTCATAATTACATACGACACATGGAGCATGGATTACTACTACTTTCAAAGCACACATCCCACGAATTCCTCCTGGACAGAAATATCCTCTTTCCTTTCCACTCAAATGAATATGTGAGCAAAGTTGTACTCAATTTCCTGGTAATTTATTATGCTTTCGGGCTTTATGCTCAGAGGAATTGCGTTGATTCCAAAGAAGGATACAAGGGCCTATTATTTCCTAGGAAAATATATATGTATGGTGGTGGTGGTATGCAAAGTTCACTAGGTCTGCTCCGTTTTTGCATGAGTCTACATGTCTACTACAAACCTCTTCAATTATCATCATCATCATCATCATCATGTACCTTTGTTTTTACTTTTTTTAGGCACCTTTAAGTTTGCAGGCATATAAGTAGGTACATATTATGCATACATATTTTACAGCGCAACGTCATCATCACGAATCATCATGAAAAAAGTTTTATCACAGCATATTATATTATCTTACCTTTTTAAATGACGTCCCAGTTAATATGGTAGATAAGTACCAATACAGAGAGACACTTTAGGTTTGACTGATAGGAACTTTATCTGGATTTCCAAACGGTGTGTGTAAAAGAGGTGTAAAACCAGTTACGATTATTTGAGACTCCGTTAGCCTGTTTTTTTTTTTGGATTCCAATTATTTATATCAGAATGGACACATAAACTTTGAATCACACTATTTCCTTGAAGCGATATATACAAAGTTCTTACTTTTTCCCCAAATCAAACACAATTTACTATTCATGAGATTTTTTTTTGATTTGCTTTGATTTTGTTGAAACTTTTGCTACAACTTTCCGATTGCTCTTCAAGTTTATTTTGATTTGAACTTGGAACTAGTGAACTTTCTCCAATAATAGGATCAAACTTTGTGCTGATTGTAATTAATGTTAAAGATGAAACCATCTTTTTTTGTTCTATTCCTCACTTTTTAAAAAAATAGCGTGACTGTGGTAGAACAAGTGTAGGTAAACCGTGTAAGTTAAGTAGAAACAATAAGCAACTTGAAGTGTACTTTTTTTTTTAAAGTTATTTGTTGTTTAGTTTGGAATAAATTAGCTTTTGTCAATTAATTCATAAAAAACGGCGCCGTCATGTGCATAATATGGAACTAGTGAACTTTCTCCAATAATAGGATCAAACTTTGTGCTGATTGTAATTAATGTTAAAGATGAAACCATCTTTTTTTGTTCTATTCCTCACTTTAAAAAAAAATAGCGTGACTGTGGTAGAACATGTGTAGGTAAACCATGTAAGTTAAGTAGAAACAATAAGCAACTTGAAGTGTACTTTTTTTAAAAGTTATTTGTTGTTTAGTTTGGAATAAATTAGCTTTTGTCAATTAATTCATAAAAAACGGCGCCGTCATGTGCATAATATCTTAGACAAGAGCATTAAGTCTACCAATTATATTGAATCCTTCAATCTGTCTGCTGGCTATTTATTGTTATCCGAGAGCACTCCAATTATATGAAATTGAGATGCTATTTAGAAGAAATTATTTGTTATTATGTCAGTAATGATGATGATCATGACGATGATGATGATGATAGATATTTCATTTGCTGTTTTCTAACAGATCAAAAGAAGAAGAAGAAGGAAGCAATTCACCACTACGCAACACACTCCAACCAACTCTCAATGAATCCTCAAAAACTTATAATAATAATAATAATAATGTAATCACGAATATTTTTTTTATTATCTTCTCATCGTCCTAAAAGATGGTACATAAATCCTCGTCACAATGTGTTTCTACTTGTTTGTAACTAACTAGGTATATACTCTTCATTTGGCTAGTTGTCTTGCTGCTATTTATTTTTATTATTATGCATGTATAATGATAGAACTATTATTATTATTACTATTACTATTTTTCTTGCCCTTTTCCCCCAACAACAAAATCCAGCATCAAAAAACACAAGTCTGTCTCTCTCTAGCATACATATACTACACACACTACTACTCACATATGAATAACATCCAACAACAAGAATTATTATGGTAGGAGCAGACAAAAAAAAATTTGCAACTAATCAAGACAAGGATAATAGCTGATAGTCACAGAAAAAAAATATACAGCAGCCAGCCACAAAAACTCTGCGTTTTTTGTTGTATAATAATATTAGCAAAAATATTCTTTTTCCTTCGTCCTCTTCTTCTTCTTCTTCTTCTTCTTCTAGAAGTCACGTCAAGTGCCAAGCCAACAACAGGCAATTTATTATTACTATATATTTATTTTTAACAACGATTTTAATCCCTTCTTCACTCTTGTGATGTCCTCTCTTGTTTAGAAACAGTTTTTTTTTTGAATTTTTTATTTAATTTTTTTTTAAAGATTTTGCTTCTTTTTTTATTTTACAAACGACGTAGGTAATAATAATTTGTATGTGTTACACCGAAAAACGTATAATAGAATGTTTCTCTTTTTTTACTGATCTCAACTCTCTGCTGATGGTGATGATGATGATTGTGTGAGATGAGAACACTTGGCTTTTGAAAAACACTTTGTTTCAAAAGCAGATACTTTTTATTGCATAATTTATAAATACGATGCATATAAAAATATATAAAGAAAATTTGGTTTGTGTCTGTGTCTCTCTCTCTCTCTCTCTCTGTGTCTTGTGTGTGTATGTGTTTTAGTTGAGTTGAGGACAGAGAATCTCAGGATCTGAGAACATATGCACTGTGTTATTATTATTATTATTTTGCTATGATGTGTGCCCCTTCAGTTTTTGCTGTCTGCTGAGATTTTTTTTTGCACACATTCAAAAGTAACCAGAGAACATGTACAGGCAAGATAAGAGAAAAAACTCGTGGTGGTATTTATACTTTTTTCGTCTTCTTCTTTTCTAAAAGTATTCCTCCTTCTTATTGTATGCTTCTTCTTTACAACATAGTCATCGTCATCATCATCATCATCGTTATCATCGTGTGTTCATCGTCGTCAATAAATACCCTTTCATCCTTTTAGGACTATTTGTTGCTTTAAGAGAAAAAATATATATCTCTGTAAGATGTCCAAGAAGTAAACGTGTGTGTTGTTGTTTTGTATATTTAATTTTATATATCTGCTGCTTTTTGCTACTGCTCCTGCTGCTGGCCAGTTTTTTTCCCTTCTTCGTCTTTTATTATTATTATTTTTTAAATATTATTATAGATCGTCCATCGGTGCTGAGAGCTTGTTGTAATAATCAAGAATGAGAGAAGAACACAAGAATGGAACAAAGTAGTAGCATGTCACTCGCCGTAATAATAATACACTAGTTTATCCGAAGGGTTATTATTTGTACATGCACAAATAATGTATTCGTTTTTGTTTTGAAAGATATACGTAGGCTGCTACTGCTGTTGTTGTTGTTGTTGTGTGCAAAATGTTGCTGATCAAATCGTTTATTTTATTTTTGCTGATTTGCTGATGATATTATTGATATATATTTTATTATATTTGGCCGCGCGCACACACACACACTCTCACAACAAGTAAGAAACAAACACACTTTTTCTCATGAAGCTTCTCTAAACTTCTTTATTAATCTTCGGTTTCGGTTGTCGTCCTCTTCCTTATTTTCGTACGACTTGTGTATTATTCTTGTTGACTGATTTAATGTAATGAGGAGGATTGATGATTCTTTGATTTTTGAGTCCATATAATACACATCAGAGTAAGAGGAAGAAGAAAAAACTTTTATTAATTTTTCATTTAATTTTTAATTAATTTATTTTTTGCTTTTAGCTGTGTATTTTTAGTGTGGTGATGCGATGTTATGTTATTATTATTACATGAGAAGTTGCTATGCCAATGCTTGTTTTTTTTCTCTTCTACTTCTTCCTTCTCTGTTATATTTGTGAGACAGAGAGAAAAAACAGCTCTGGAAAAGCTCAAGTTTAGTTCATGTAACAAACCCAGAAGACCACTGCACTGTGTTGCCAGCAATACGTCCCCTTTTCTTATGCGTGTAGCATGAAGCGATGTGTGTGTGTGTGTACTATGTATATTATTTTTATGTATAGTTGGTTACCTTATATTTTTTTCTTCTTGAAGAAGTAAATCTCTGTCTTTATGTGAGTGAAACAATTAGCAAGAAAGAAACACTACTACTGTGCAACCTGCTCCAAAGCTCTCAAGTTAAATACTGACTGATATCATGTTGGTCGGTGTTCCAAAACGCCAAGTGTACACAGCCACACAGGGCAGCAAGTCATGCTAATACATGTGAGCAGTACTCCTCTCTCTCTCTCTCTCTCTCTCTCTCTCTCTCTCTAGTCGCCTGTTCTTCACTGTGCTATTCACAAAAAGACGACGATGATGGTGATAGGATATTTTGGATGTTATTATAAGTTATGTTATAATGTTGGGAGATGCTGTTTTTGTGTGTATGTGGTGGTGGTTGCAATAAATAGAATATATGTGAAGACGAGGAGAGAAGAACAAGTTGCAAGTTTTTACTTCCATTCCATCCAATCCAACAAGATGCACTATATTACTGTACCATGCATTTATCCTAACTACAACTCTACAGAACAGACAGACATGCTGTGGGAATTCTTTGCTTTTGGGTCGTGTCCATGTAATTCATATGAAATGCCCTTCTTTTGTGTGTTGGATAGCCTCATAAAGGCTATCTTGATCATAATACTAATATGCCATTTTTTAAACATGGGTCTGGTAGGATGTAGGAGTAAACCTTTTGTGTTCTTGTCTGTCGTGTGTGTCTGCTGCTTCTCTCCTCTCTGTACTTTGTACAATGCACTATTTTTTCACCATTTACCACCACTCTTCTTGTCTCTCTGTAATCTCTTCTTATTATGGAACCCAAGAAAACTATTTCACTTTCATTGGGTAGTCCTCGTATTCTTCTCCATAAGTGAGTATGTTGCAAAAAAAAAATTCACAATACACTATGCTGCTGCTCCTGCTGCGGGTGTCAGTCTTCTCTCTCTAGCATGTAGTAGTAGTAGTACATTCACACATTTGCAGTTCACCATAAGCTCAACAGTCATCCAACAACTCCAGTAGTAGTTAGTAGGAGCAGCAGCATTATTATTGATACCAAAAAAAGAGCCAATATATTTATCCCCTGTTTCTATATTACAAGAAGGCATTTTATTTTCCATACAATTTTATACAAAGTTTCTTTCCAGCAGCAAAGTCACATACTTTCATGTAAGTTTAAGCAAATGCATAAATACACTCTCAATATCTTCAAGGAAGAAAAAAAAACACACACACACACAAAATGCATCAGATAATGGATACATATTGTATTGTATATATATGCCGTATTATAGTTGTGTTGTTGTGATTGTAATATACCTAGTTACATTTATTTGTACGCGTGTGTGTGTGTGTGTGTGCAAGAAAAATGCATGTTGTAAGTTACAACTTGTAACTAACTGCTTGCCCATCCTATTGCTTTTGTGTCCTAGCCCTTAAACTAATTAATGTTATTCTCGTCTATTTTGCTCTCTGTTATTTATTGAATGTAACAAATAATGTTTCTCCATTCTTCATGCTCAATACTTACATACAAAACACAACAACAAGCTTTAACAGTATGGGTAAATGATAATACTAAGGACATTGGGAGAGCTGAGTGAGCTCAAAGAACTATTTCATTGAAACAAGACAGTATCATCATCATCATCATCATCCTCCTCCTCAATAGCAGCATCCTATCGTTTCTTGTTAAAGTTACTTTTATATTGTGTAGATGTAATAGACGACCACCGCACCACCAACAGAAAAACTCAGTCACTTTGCAAAGAAGGAGCCTTTTATTTTGCTGCTGCTGCTGGCTGGGAGACTTGTCTTTTAAGAAGAAAAAGAGATTCTCTTTTTTTACTACTCCTCTCTGTTCACATCTTCTTCACAACTGCACACATGTAGTAGAGGTTTGTATTAAAAGGTTATTTTTTCGATTCCTTCTCATATGCAACAACCTCCTGAGACCTTTTCTCCGGTTTTAGGTGATATAATATAGTGTAATATCAGAGTATAAAAAACCATTTTACGATGTAAAGAAGGCCTACGAAGTAGTAGAATACGACTACAGTTTAGTAGGTACAATTAATACTAGAGCTACAAAAGGTAAATAAAGCAGCTCGACGAAAGTGAAATCTGTCAAAGTCTAATCCCGTGAAAGAAGCATTAGTTGTTCAGCCGAAAAATTTAACCTTTCACTGCCTCCGGGAATATATTTTGCAAGCAAAATAATACTTGTTTCTGGCACTACTAAATTAAATGCTATCTTCCGAATGAGGTATCACCACAAGGTATAAATGTTGATATACGTTTATTTCTACCCGATACCCCGGAGGAGGTGTATATGGTTATGGTTTAATCTTAATAGTAACGAACTGCTCCAAGCTATAGTCCTAAGGTATGGAGATTCCTATAAAAAACAAATTAATAAATTTGCAACCCTTTTTCTAGTAGAGTTTTGTTTTCTGAGGGACGGACGGATGTACGGACACACGCTCGATAATCGTATAATGGTCTTAAAATACTTTGCACATTTTTATATGCAAGTAAAAGGACTTCTGCTTCCTTTCTTTCTTGTTTTCGCACTTTTCCTTTGCCTTTTTTTTGTCGTGTGTTGTGTGCCACGACGAGGCCAAGCCACTATATCTTGCAGTTTGCAGAGAATGCACTGGGGTGGAAACATACTTTTGTATAGCATGTTATTTGGAGCTTGGTACTTGCTCTTGGTGGGATACATATATTTAGAGTGGGAAACCTCCAATTCACATTGCAGCCATTAACTAGAAAATCACATGCTATATAATATGGTAACCTTATAAGGATCAAATTATGGACGTACGTATATAAGTAATATGCAGCAAAGCAGTGTGAAAACTTGGAAAATAAAATATATGAAGCCAAACCAGGGAATGTGATATCGTCCCTTTAAAAAAAAGGTTCAATGAGGACTAGAGGAATAAGATGGAGGAAGGACATTTGCTGATGTTGGTGCTGATGGCGAGTGAATAAAAAGGAGAAAGTGGTTGAGTTACTGCATGGCTGCGGAATATTAAATATTATACAGACAAGTAATATGAAGAAAAAAAACATGCAAGTAGTTTGCTTTCCTTGTTCCCTTTTGCAAAAAAAAAATGGTAAAAGTGAGTGACTTGCAATAAGCTATTCAGTTTTTCCATAAAAGATCAGGGAAAAGGATTCCTAGTGGAAATGAAAGTTTTCTTTTCTTTTTCGCTTGTTGTACCACATAACTGTTTATTCCCTTAAGCATTCCTGTTTCTGTGCATATGAATATGATCACATGTAAAAATAAATAATAAAAATGCAATGGAAAGTGCCAACAGGGCTAGTTCATGTAAAAAAAATAAGCGTTTTAGTCGTTCGTCTCAACTACTGGATCAGACATGAAATGACGCGTTAGTTTGTTGTGATTTCTTCCTTCTTTTCCTTTTGATTCATTCAAAGGATTTTCCTTGTCCCTTTTTTTCGTGAAAGGTGCAAGTGGTGAAATCTCATTCATTTTTAATCCCTCTTTCTCTTTTCACCTGTAGCATTTTTACAACGGGAAATAAAGGGAAGCCCATTCATTCTGTGGTGAATAATGTGGATTTGCATGAGACGGGGTGGAAATAATCTGCTGAACTTTTTGGGAAAAATCCTTTGAATTTTTCATGAAAATAAATTTCTTTTGAAGTCTGACCTCCATTTATATTCTTTGGAATTCGTTCATTTTTGGTTTAATTAATCCAGAATAGAAAACAAATTTATTGCATATTAGATTTTCCAAATGAATGCTAAAAGATGTTACGCTTCCGGAATTAAACGTGTCCTTGTCTGGACACATATGTCCCAGTTAAGTGGGAAATACCTTGGACGGGATTTTCAAATTTCCAGTTTTTTTTTTAAATTTATTATACGTAGGATTTGTTCTCATATATTTAGCAAATATGCCGTGAATCAATAGATAAGTATATTATCTATATGCTTTTAGAAGGAATTTAGTTTTAAGGGCGCATGTTAGTTGTGTTTAAATACAAACGACTAGAAAAATGTATGTATGTTCCTCCACTGTTATTATTCGAATTTAACGATAGGGTATTCGCATATCCGACTGGCAGTAATAAACTGACTCAAGGTTTATGTAATATTTGGTCATTGGGATTGGTGGGCTGTTGCTTTGTTTGAATTTGGAGAGAAAAGGTGTTGTTCATGTACGTATTATGTAGGAGGGTAGGTATTTATGTAGTAAAATTGTACCATCATCAGTCCTATTTCATTGGAAACATAAAAACGGCCATTTAATCAATGGAAACCTACTACGGCTTTAGTAAATCCTATTTGTAAATGAAGTATACGCGTCACATCCTCCACATGTAGTGATTGGCAACAAGCGAATAACCAACCAAAACTAAATTAAATATATATATGTATGGATTTGCTTACATTTTTGAATTTGAAACCGTAAAGCTCCAAAAAGCTATTAAATCTCAAATGACATCATAAATTCAAGTTTACCTTCTTCCTCGATCATTAATGCTAACAACTACTTTATCGGATGACAGCCCGCTAGCTGAAGGTATAAATATTTATTATGTATGGCATGGAAATGAAATTACATGTTTTATTACAAGACACGAAAATGGTCCTGCAATAAAAAAAAACATGGGCTCACAATTATAAAATAAAATCACAATATATGATGCCTGGTTAAATCGTAAGAGGAAACTCTATAAAACTCTAATCAACAAAATTGGGGATGGAGTCTAATTTTTATGGCGGTGCATTATAATATAGTACCAGAATGGCTTTAAATTTTATTACGTCAACAAAATATTGGCCTTTTAAACCGCTTATTTGTCACGCTTAAATGTATTTGTCTAGCAAACTCACATACATTCATATATATATTTATCTTCGTTGCCTTGACAATCTTTATACATTTTCACATAATCATATACAGCTTCCTGCATATGTCCACACAAGCATGATGTTTTCCTTTCATTGTCATTTCCTTCCTGTACCTTTGACGTAAAATCACTAGCATGTGGACTGCAGAAGCAGTGTAGGTATTTTTTTAAATTCTCGCTATATTTGTAAACTGCAATATAATATAACTACCTATATATAACATTGCATGTACACATAAATTTGGATTACGATTTGTCATTACTTTATCTATTCTTATTTATAAGCATTTTTAATGGTACTAAACGTAACACCGGTAATTTTCTATTACCATGATAACATTTACGTAGATATATGTGAACTTTCCCTAGCTCTTAGACTTATGTGCAATTGAATAAAATCAAGATGTTATGTTGATGACGTAAGTTATAATAAATAACGTTATCAACATGTAATTAGCAACGAAGCAACTTGGTTCAAATCTAAAGGAATGAACATAAAAAAGCATGAAGCATAATATAATGTCGTTGAAATTCGGAATGATCGCGATATCCCTGTACTTATCCAAGCAGAGCAAGTAGTGGGATTCATATATATGAAGCAACGCAAAGCTAGTTAACTGTATAAATGTGTGTGTGAAAGAGACGTCATTATTCTCATTTTTTTATTTTCACTAACTAATTATGAATTTCGCCCGTGAAAACTGATTTTCACAGCGAGCACCCCTTATCACCCATAATAACAGATTAACAGCAGATTAAGCAGGTTATACATAGAGGGAATTTGAGCTGTTCATAGACGACTTTAACCGCAAGTCTAGTCATTGCGCATCCTAGTTATGGATCAAGTGGGTGGTACTTCGACTACTTTGAGGAGTCGTGCTTACCGGAAACGTAATGGAGCTGGTGGGAGTCCAAATGGCAACAGGAAGTATTGACCTTGTGGGTGCGTAACTAGAGTTCTCATAACAAGAGTATTGCATGGAAGTCATACGAGCATAATAGAAGCAGGGTTTAATTTACTTTTCATTATGTTTTGTATGACAATGGTTGTGAGATTAATTGGAATTGGACTAATAACATGTAGAGCTTGTGTGTGTGCCTGTATTGTTGCTTTTACTCTCAAAGTGCCTTCCATGCAAAGAGTGCTATGTCCCATTTACATTTTTTTAAATACTCGAAATTACAAGAGAAACTTATTTACAGAAAGTCCGCTAAATATTGTAGCATACAATCTTCTATTTACGATAGTTAAATTAAATTCGTGTGCTGAAGAATTAGTAATAAAAATGTAACTTGAGTTGTAAGATGTTTTGTGTTTAAATCTACATTTTAAACCGTCTTAATCATGGATTGAATAGTAATAAAAAAAATTCAAACAGCCACTAAAATGGATCAATGAGTCATGCATGATTCAACATCTCTCCACCGCACTACAACGGACGAACAACTTTCTCTATGACACTGTTTCTAAGCTACCAGATATACTCGAACCGAACTTATACTTGTGCGTCAAGTATATACAATAAAATTTTAATGAAAATCGTTTAACAATGTTGTGAATATTTTACAAAGTTTAGAATGGGCACAAATATCAAGAAACCGTCATTTTTAAAATGAAAAAATCTGCTTCAGAAATGTAAATACAAAATAAGAGGTGCCTTTGCTTTCCCATGCTTCAGAAATACGTCTTCACGTATCCAATGCAATAGGTTTCATTGCTTTCTCTCTTAAAATAAGCATGCAAATTGTAGATAAAAGTTTTTACATTTCACAAGTGACAAGACACCTCTGAAAAAAAATAACACTTTAAAGCCAATTATCTTATGTAATGCTATGATACTACGTATTTTAACCTGTCACTGCTAAAAATTACCATAAGAGCTTAATTTCATATACCTAAATTTGCAAGTTTGTTACTCCTTCACAATTTTTGTTAATTTTAAGTTTAATTTATTTATTTGCTTTCTGAGTGTTGTAAATATTAACTTNNNTAATAATCCATGAGGATCACGAAACTAACTTGACTTCATTAGCAGAGTATTTGGGTTTCTTCAAATGAAGTACAACCTCGTTTCAAGCACTAAAATTTCAGCTAAATGATACATTATTTATTTATTAGTAAATACATACTTTTTTTCATGTGATATTAGCGATGTCAGGGTTGGAATAAGCCCATTGATAACCACGCTCGATGTTCTGATAATAGGGATACTAATAATAAGCTACATATCCCCCCTCAAAAATCTGGCTTGGCTACTGACATAGTGTGGTAGCATCCGGATAATATTTTTCGAAGGCAAAGGGTAGAATATAAAAAACAATTAAAATATAATCATTTAATTTGAGCTCAGGAAAATGCCTTCCATTTACACATATTTCAAGTATCAGTTTGATTATTCGGCTAAAACCTGGGCTGCTAATTATTACAACCTATATAAAATGCTAAAAATGTAAAAGTTTCATTTGAAACCTATACATAAATAGTATGTATTGCATTATGTAAATGGGTACAACTAAACCCCCGTGAAGTTTGTAAGGGGAGGAACGCCACCAACGCGTGTGTGCAGTACATGCATGGCAGACAATAGACAACATAAAAATCACAAAAAAAAATTAAGTATATAAGAACGTGTTTTAATAATGATATTATAGGTATATACGCTGAAGTTGTACATAATGTCTTGAATCGCTTGTACTTCTCTCTGAGAAGCGCAGACAAGAGAGATGCCCGCATCGTGCACATTGCGCTTGATGATGATGGTGCGGTTATGGTGGTGGTGCGCGGTGGCGTCTGATGTAAACAGAGAGGAATGGATTCTTCCTCAGAGCGTGGTCGGTTACCCTGTCTGTTGTTGTAAGTAGTACTATTTTACCATGCATATCTCTCTCTACTCGCATATATGTAGAACTTGTTGTGAAGTGTGAGTAATGCACTATCTAGTAGGCTCCTGTGTTGTGGTGATGATGCAATGTTTTACTCGCATATAAAGAAAAGAGGTAGCAAGCAAAAGCAAGCAAGCAAAACGTAAGTTGAGCTTTTTATATAATATACATATATTCTCAAAGGAAAACACAAACAAACGTGCTTTTGTCATTTTGTACGCGTTGTGTTATGTGCACAACTTTGATTTGAAGCTTTTTATTATGCTTCAAGTCTCTGTTATTATTATTGTGTTGTGAGAGAGCTCTGTTTTTTTTCGCCGTGTGTCTTCTGTCTAAATCAGAAACAATATTTTCGGTGGTGGTTGTGTGTGGGTTCACGTTCTATTTCTCTCGAAACCATTTATTTAAAAAAGAAAGAAATTAATTCGAATTTAGCCGTAATATCAACAGTCTTGCTTGTTTGCCCGGTAAGTCATTTCCTGTCATAGTTCAGTTTAAAGTAAAGTACCGCTAGGTCAGCCGACAAATAAAACAACAAAAAGACTGTGATTGTGAAATATGTACTTTTTCTTCTTGTATTATTTTTGCAATCTGGTGGTCTGCGTAGTATTGTTGCGCGACCAAGCATTGCAATCATTAAACATTGGTTGGTTTGAAATACGTTTCATCTAGTGTAGTGGAGTTATAATAAGTTGACTGAATATTATTATCCGTCTTTAAAAGTTTACAAGGATAAGCATGGCATATGTTTCAAGGTAGAGCAAATTGTTTTGAATACATTAATTAGCCGTTGATATTTAAAGACGTTTCTTTTCTTTTAGTGTACTTCTGTATATTATTAACATATGCTTAAAAAACCTTATCATTGAATCAGTAATGTTGATCCTCTGTATTTGTTATTGCCTTTTTACAGCGACAGTAATGGACAACTCTATGCAGTTGATGATGGATCCGTTGTGTATGACCTTGACAGATGTGCTCGGGAAGGATTTATATTCTATCAAAATGAGGATTCCCGCGAAGGTAAATCATCAGTAAATCAGCTAGTAAAAGGATTTGCGTTTTGATTGTATGAACTACATAAATTAGATTGTATGTTTAAAAGAAGGGAACAAGGGTTGCTGAAGTAATTGAATGTGTGTACTTTGTTATTGTAGAGGAAAGACGACGGAAAGTTGTTGACATTGGATCTGGGGGTGTTATCGTTAATGCTAGTGTTCCATTGATGGCTCTGAATGCAACTAAGGCTGGTATGGAAGGATTGGATGTGGAAACAATAAATAAAACAATCATGGAAGCTTCGGAAGGATCCAAATTTTATGAGCATAAGAAAAAGCAACAGGAGAAGATAGATAAGAAAATCATGGAACTACAATATCAATTGGCAAGGTTAACACCAGAACATGTTGAAAAGGCTCAGTCAGAGGTACGTGTAAAAAAAATGGTTGGAGTATGTAAAATTGAACGTTCAAAAGCTATATAAATATTTAGTTGATTGATAATATGAATAAAACCTTCATAGGTTGACGTGCTGGTTAATGAAATAGAATACAACATGGATCTAAGCCATTACTATGTTCATTTGGATATGGATGCATTTTTTGCTGCAGTAGAAATGCGAGATGATCCTAGCCTAAAGTGAGTAGTTAAATGTCCACTTAAACAAATTAAAAATTAAGCATCAGCTTTAAACAGGTGTTAAGATGGCTTTTTTCATTTTACCAGAGATATACCGATGGCCGTAGGCTCAGAATCAATGCTAAGTACGTCCAACTATGTTGCGCGTAGATATGGTGTTCGCGCCGCAATGCCAGGTTTCATTGCAAGGAAACTATGTCCACAACTTAAAATCATTTCTAGTAATTTTAAAAAGTACGAGGAGGCCAGCCGTCTCGTGGAAGCAACAATTAAGGAGTATGACGAAAATTTGTTTATGTGCATGGATGAGGCTGATCTCGACATTACCAAACTCGTTGTTGACTCTAACCAGGAAAATATGAGGGACAACGGGGCATGGGCAATTGTTCAAGAAATGCGAAAGAAAATAGAGATGGCTACTAAACTGACAGCAAGTGCTGGTAAGTTGGGTATTGTATATTTATTTACAAATAGAGAGCTAGTTAAGTGGTCCATAAGTTAATGACACACTCCCTTTTCGTGTTCGTTAAAGGTATTGCGCCTACGCGATTCCTAGCGAAACTTTGCAGTGATATAAGGAAACCAAATGGGCAGTGCGCCCTTGCAAACGACAAAACAGCAATTAGAGCGTTTTTATCTTCAGTTCCTATACGAAAAGTGTGCGGAATAGGTAATGTCACTGAACAAATGCTGAAAGCTATGGATGTCCACACTTGTAAGGATTTGTGGGAGAAACGTGGGCTACTTTCACTACTGTTCAAACGAGCCACGTTCCAGAACTTACTTGGCATAGCAATGGGAACAGGAAGCACCATTTTCAGAGACCTGACCACAGACTCTGGTCGTAAGTCATTAAGCTGTGAACGAACTTTTATTGGAACAGCAGACTTGGGATTCCTGGAAAGCCTCTGTAAAAATCTTTGTAGTGAAATTGAAAAGGATTTGAGAGCCGCAGGTTTATGTTGCAAGACCATAACCTTAAAAATCAAAACCACAGAATATGATGTGAAAACTAGGGCACGAAGTATCATGGAAAGAACGGACTCTGCGGAGAAAGTATTTGAATCGGCCTGGAAAATCTTCATGTCCTACGTCAATGAAATATCTGACTTGACAATTCGACTGATGGGCGTTCGGGTATCCAATTTGGAGGAAAAGGATGTGACAAACACGCAGACAACGATGCATGCATACCTTAAGAGCAATTTGAATCCGTCCAATACCATCACTCCTTCTACCAATGTCAGCTGTAATAACGGGGAAAAAGATTATTGTCGCATGTCTTGCCCTGTTTGTGATCAAGTAGTACTAGCTCCCACAGTCCCTGAAGCTGAACGACTTATGGATGTCCATATAGACGAATGTCTGAGTAAAACTACAGTTAAGGAAGTACGTTCAGAAATTATTTCCTCCTCTTCGCCGCCAAAGAAAAGGAGTGCAAACAGTAAGGCCGTCAATGATGCTAAAAAACCGAGACGAGGAGGATCCGAGTTACCTATAAATGCCTTTTTCCGAAAGCTTTAAACGTGGACGTATTATTCCTAATAATAATTAATGAATCACTAATTACCGGTACAGTGTATTATTACAACAAGTCGTTGAGTCTCGAGCCTATTACAACTTCTAGTTGTAATGGAAACTATGGACAAAAGAAATTTTTATCAAGAAGACAATAATCTTGTCTTTGTACGTACTATTTTGCTCGACGATTATAAATATTCCTTGATTGTAGTCTTATTAATAGAGTAATGTGACTTCTGTTTACTGTTTTTTCTCTCTTAATTTTATCAATGATTTTACCATGATCAGTTTTAATATAAATACGCATTTACCTATGTTACATTGTTACAAAGTATACTTTAATATTTTTTTCTATATTCAAGAGGTTGTTGTACCATCAAGATATAATTGACATAACAATGAATGTACTTAAAATTCCCGTTTGAATGTTTTTACTACAATTTTGCTAATTTTATACAATGTGCGGATATAAGTACTCTTCAAAGATTCCGGATTTGGGTGGCACGCAGTGACAATGACATTCCTATACAAAGTATATTACAAACTAATCTTGTAACATACTTATTATTAGAAGGTGCGTTTGCGATTAAAGATATATAAATATATGATTCAATGTTTTATGTACATCATTTTAAAAAGATGAAGACACAAAGTTACTTTTATTGATCTGGCATATTGTTATATGTGTCAATTTTGGCAGCTATGGCCTGATAATATTCCTACGTCATTAAAAAGTAATTAGCACGAGACCTTGTTCCAAATTCCCTAATCGTTCTATTATTTCGTTGAATCTTTTACAATAATATTTAACGAGTCGAATTTGCATGCAATATGGCATTCTTTATATCAATGCTATGTGTCATGCAAGTGCATCCTGTTTTTCTCTTTTAGAATATTTGCATAGGTAATAGTTTTAAGTGCATCACTCATTTTGTGTTTGTGGCTATTCTAAAGCATCATTAAAGGCATTTATAAAGATAGCGTCATCATCATCAACAACAACATTTATATTATCAACCAAGCTTTACCAAACTTGGCATATAATTTCCGTGGCTTTACAAGTCCATTGAACTTCAGAGTAATTTGGTCAGCATAGCCCTCTTAGAAATGTGGAGAGTTTTTGATTCCACTGTAATATGCTTCATCTGAAGTTCAGATTCTGAACACATATTTACTTTATCTTTCTTTATCTACCCCGCCCAATCATCTACACGTACTTTTACTGTTGCTTATTATAATTATAATTTTGATTTCTGCAATTGCAATAATCAGTAGGATGAATAATTAAGCAGGAACTCTAACAGATTTGATTCCCAAGCATGGATAATTATTATTTTTAAATCCCGCATCACGTTTTCTCTACGTTTAATTTCATGCTTTTTCATGTGTATGCCCTAATCATGAAGCCATGAACACAAACATCACAGTAGCGTGAACGGTGTCAATAATATAATTTTACGTATACTATCATTCTGCACTACGGATTTTTAAACATAAAGTTGTCCTTTCCGTGTATCAAAGAAGTGCTTATCAGGTTGAAGTTTTCAAATATACAGTATAACAACAGATTCTACCGACTTATGTAAGGAAGAGCTTCAACAAAATAACGTGAAAATAGATGAGAAATTCAAATAGTACATGTTTGTCTGCCTGAGATGCTCATTTGGGGTGTCGGCCTAAGGCGCCCTGCGTAAGGCACCGCGGACTAAGGCACCTGGTCATTTGCACCCCATACTTGAGACAACCTAGGTCATTTGCACCCCAAACTTGAGACAACCTAGGTCATTTGCACCCCAAACTTGAGACAACCTAGGTCATTTGCATCCCATGCTTGAGGCTACTTAGTGAGTAAATATTTTTTATTCATGGATGAAATTTGAATGCATGCATTATCATTGCATATATATTGTTGATATATCAAGTAGCAAAGCTTTACCTACTTTATTTACAATTAAACGGCTAGCAGCTATTTACATCCTGTTAACTCGTTTTAAGCAATGTTTCATGCAGATTCCGATTCTGAAATCAAATTTCGATCCGATTTTGAAATGTTTGAAATGTAACGGCTAATTTACGTACCTACATTCAAATTTACTCCTTATCCGATCAGGTAAGTTTTCGAAACATGCACATATAAACATAGCATGTTTTTTAACGTCAGATAAGCTATTTTTATTAACTTACCGTATAGGGATACAACTTAAATACTTCAAAAAAAGACTGCAAAGTTTGATGCCAAGGAATAATTGCAAGATGATTAAAGAGGTGAATATTTTTCTAATGCATTATTATGATATTATTTATTTATATTTATAATGGTATGTATTGTTTTATGATTTTCATTGACTGGGCATTCAGCCCTTTGACCCTTTACGGGATACGAGAGTGATGCTCTCTCGCTGATGACTGAATATTCAAAGTGCATAAGGTACAGTGTCGACTAAGCATAGTCGAAAACCCCAAAAAAATATTTGTGCGAAAATACATTACAAAAAAAGAAAAGAGCATATGTACATGGTATGATATTTC